>JAVIXY010000080.1:0-74627 GCA_033030565.1 Fusarium nematophilum
ATGCAATTAATTTAAGATTAATAACTACAGGAAGCCTGCATAACAGGCCGAAGCCTTCCTTCCACCGGGTTGACTCCTATAGCTAACTAACCCAAGCACCTTGTTGTCTCTTTCCCCCCCCTTCTGATAACTCTGACGGGAGAAGGCGATATTATAAATTAGAGTGGTTTATCGAGGTGGAAGGGAAATACCCCGTGGCAACAGAGCAGGCAGTCTTATACCCCCTGAGAGGCTATTTTACCTTTTAGGATATATCTAGTCTTAGTCATTCCTNTTAGAGTGGTTTATCGAGGTGGAAGGGAAATACCCCGTGGCAACAGAGCAGGCAGTCTTATACCCCCTGAGAGGCTATTTTACCTTTTAGGATATATCTAGTCTTAGTCATTCCTACGATATAGCAGGAAAGACTATTACAAGGTAACTATATTAATATTAGGTAGCTGATATTAAGGATATACAAAAGCAACAGTATTCTTTATAATTATGGATATAGCGTGCCCTTGAAGGAGCAGCCGCAAGAGACGAAGTTCAAGACTGCGATAAAATGTGCGAATAGAATCCCTCATGCTGCCCAGCAAAAAGTGCCTTGGCTGATTCTGTGCGCCTGTGCCTTGTTTTGGAACTAATCAACCATCCTCATTGGTGCCCTCCCCAGATCAGGCTGCGTAGGATTGAGGCACATCGGCCAGGCTCCCTCAGCTCACCCTCTATATTTAAATCACGCAATTACCTGAAATGATAGGGTTTCGGCCATTTATTCTTCAGTCAAGACCCATTGTGTCCATATCATCTCGACTAGACAGAGCCCAGTCCTGATCAAGTCATCAAACCCCTGGGTAGGATTCCCTGACACCACTCCTGCGAGGAATTTTGTTTAGGACCTTTAGCACAGAGTCTCCCCAACATGCGGCCACAGCTTGCCTCTGCAATCCATTCAGAAGACGTCGAAACGGTCAGGCGGCTGCTCCAGGAAGGGGCTGACGCAAACGCCGAGGAAACAGTCGACCATGACGGATCATCCCTCAGGTCTTTCCCATTGCACGAAGCGGCCTGGTGCGAAGGAACCGACATCCTGCGTCTTCTCATTCAGAACGGGGCCGATCCATCCAGGAGAGTTGCCTCGGGAGCAACCGCACTTCACGACACGGCATTGTGTGGGAACAGTGCTGCGGTAGAGCTTCTGCTCGGCTGTCGTGCCGACATCGACGCACAAGACAGCCAAGGGAGAACAGCATTGCACGAAGCTGCGGCGGGTGGCCACAGCGCCGTCCTTCGAGTCCTCATCGGACGGGGCGCCTGCATCTCGGCTGAAGCCAGGGATGGCACCACCGCTGCAGATGTTGCCCTCAGCCACGATCATCTCGAGGCGTTCATGATGCTGGTTCAACAAGGCTGCAAGTTTGACGACCGACGAAGCTGCCTGATCAAGCTACGAAGCGCAGCTGTCTGGAACAGGAACGAGGAGCTGGGCCGTCTACTAAAGCTCCACACAGATACCATCCAGAATATCCAGGCAAAGAACAAGCCGTATAAGAAATTTCTCGTCCACATCGACAACCAGCTTTCCAATACCCACACGGCACTGCAGCAATTTTGTTCGAGATGTGTGGATTTCTTCGAACGGCTCGCTCTAGTGGACAGTTATTGCCACTCATCGCCTAAAGAAATCGAGGAATCTAAATCGAGAGGCTGCGTCTTCTGCGGCCTCATTTCTAGCTCACTCGTGCACTCGAGATACTCAAGGCATATTAAAAGAGACGGGGTTATCAACCGTGGAAACAAAATCTTGTTGACATACAAACCACACTCACTGCGGCACCCCAGAGCACCTAGAGATCAATTATGGTCCGACTTTTTCGACAATATTGAAGTGTCTTACGGGGTTAGTCGAGGGAGCATCCGCATTGCATCTCTGACTGGTAACTGAAACCCCATGCCATCTCACAGCGTTTCTCCCCTTGACCACATCCCCAGATGATGTAGCCGAATCTCTTTCCAAGCTCGAAACGCTTCAAGATTCCGGAACCGGCTCACCGAGAGCAGTATCAACAGCAGGACTCTGGCTCAAGGCCTGCCTGACACAGCACGTGGAATGCAATCAGTACCAGCCGGGCGCCTCGAGGCTGCCCACGCGGGTCCTGGACGTTGGCACGCTGGACTCTCCTCGAGATCCATTTCTCTACACAACAAAGGGGCGGAAAGGCATCTACCTTGCGCTGAGTCACCGATGGATGGACTACGAGGCGTGCAAAACGCTTCGAAGCAACCTTGACGAAAGGTCAAGGCGGATCGACATGGCTATCCTGCCCAAGGTCTTTTCCGATGCCATCAACCTCACCCGCATGCTTGGGGTCCGGTATCTATGGATTGACACCTTGTGCATCGTCCAAGATGATGAGAAGGACTGGGAATCCGAGGCATCAAAGATGTCGGACGTTTTTAGCAACTCGTTGCTGACTGTGGCCGCCGCTGTAAAAAGGTACCACCAGAGCAATGGCATGTTTCGGGAAAGGCCATTTGCTTCTGGCAGACGATATCCCTGCGCCGTAAAGCTCAGGCTCCCTCATGGGCAGCGGGCCAGGTTCCGAAGGCCAGGCCCGCTCTTTGCATTCGTGGATTGCTCCAGCGCTCGGCTGGTGGAACGACCAATGAGCAGCGTAGACACGAGAGCCTGGATCCTGCAGGAACAGGTCCTCTCGCCGCGCGTATTGTACTTTACGGAATCCGGCTTGTTCTGGGACTGCGTCTGCCTCAACGCTTCCGAGTCCTTCCCAGCCGGGATGCCCGAGATGGTGGTCCACAACGGGCGCACAAGAGTCCACGGATCACACTTTAAGGATTTCAAAAAGTGCATGAGGGCGACCAGGTCCAGCGAGGCATCCAAGACGAATGCTGACGGCTACGCTATTGCACGGAACATCATCGAGTCCTACTCTGCTAGGGACATCACCAAGCCCACTGACAGGATTGTGGCCGTCTCGGGCGTCTTCAAGCTGATGCAGAAGAAGCTGAACGATACGCACCTGTTCGGGCTATGGGGGAAGCGTCTGAGTAGCGAGCATCTGTGGGAAGAGTTACTCTGGACGGTGGACATTCCAGTAATGGCGGCTGACCCTGGCAAGCCCTGGCCTGGAGCCCGTCAACTGTATCCAATCTACCAATCCGGAGCGGAGGACCTTATTATCGATGTACCCAAGATCCAGGGTGAAATTCCGGAAGGGCAGCCAGAGCAAAATCACGCCGGCGTCGGACAGAAGCAATCTGCAGACCACATGTACGACCTTCCAGCGCCAACCTGGTCCTGGTTCTCTGTAATGGGGCCCATCACCTTCAAGGAGGTCGACCCGCACGACCGCAACATCGTCACCTGCGAAGCACAACTCCTCGGCATCGAGGTGACGCGCCATCACTGCGCCCTCCGCCTGAGGGGCCGGCTCACGAGGATGTGGCCCCGAGCCCGGAGACACATCTCGCCGATACAGGCATTCGAATCGGAGAAGATTTTGCAAAGGCGTCGAACGAGGGCCATTGAAGCCGGCCTAGAGCCCCCGTGGATGACAAGGCGAGATTGGATTTGGATGACATGGGCTTTTCCGCGACGGCGCATTACATGTACTGCTTCGAGGTTGCCCGCGTGGGCATCTACCAGAAGACCATGTGCTTGACTCCAGCGCTTGAGCCAGAGCGTCGACAGCCGATGTATGGGAGTGGTGGGGAGTTGATGTTTTGGAGGGTGGGAGTATGTGTGTGGGATGTGATACGGAATGGGGAGCTGGGTGGTGGTGAGGTGTCTGAGATACTGCTTATCTAGACGAGGAACCAAGAAAGTGTGCCTCTGAGCTTTGCAGGGCATGAGAGATTGGAACTAAATTTCCTTTGATTTAGTATATATCAAAATTGCGCTATAGGAGGGTTGCTCGGGAGTCCCTACAGTTAGCTTTTCCCATATACTTTCATCCCCCAGCAAGTCTCATCCTGTAGAATGTATGTTCGAATAGAAGAACCAGATAATCAGAATAGTTTCATTGGCGTGAAAGTCTACGACACGGGAACCTTGGGATCAAGACCGGCGATTAATATAAGTGCTCTCGACACCTAATATTTCCCTGGGCCGGTAAGCTACTTTGCCTGGGAATCGTGTTATGTACAAGACCTGATTTGCCTTGGTTGGCTTAGAGACTAGGGGGGGAGGCGGCTAGGGAAAAGACCAGTTCGAGAGTCTAATAAAGCAGTAGTAAAATTCGTCTCGTCTTCTCCATTCCCACTTGCCATCAAACAGCGTGTGCTATACTACACTAGATTCCGGCTAGCAACCCTTGTCTCCTCCAACTTCAGTTCAACGGAAGAGGTGTAATCTACGATCTGGGAATCCTCCCGAGCTCCAACAAGCGACTGGTTAGACGAGCCAACCCCGCTTCTTTTTTAACTCAGCTTCTCATCTACCCATTACAACTCTCGGCTGCTGCGCCGCGCCTCCAGGTGGCTGACGAGGCTCTGCACTCCACCATCAACGCAGGTTTGTTGCACTTTTGCCATCAGCTGAGTGCCTAGACGGGAACTCGATAGGCGCCACACATGTCTAGCTTCAAAATGTCTTATCGCTTGGGTGCTGTTCCTTTCTCCCGGGCTCAAAGACTGAACCAAGATAGTGGGGAACCCCTTTGCCAAAGTAGAATGTACCCTGGCTCTGATATAAACTGCCCGTCGGTTCGGATCACGCCCTAGGGAACCAAAAGTGTACACATATTCTACTAGTAGATTAATCTGGTTGGCCTTCTTTACTGTTGTGATTGACAGCTGTCCTGGGAGATTGTCTCAGCAGAGATAGATACATAACATATCCCCCCCCAAACCGGCGTGCATATATTCAGTCCATGAAGTTTTCATTTTCGCCCTATATTCATACACACCCGTGGAGACATCCCTTGGACATGTTCCGGAAAGGCACATGTCTATACAACAAGCCACACTCAGCTGCTGGCAGTTTCTGGAGCGAACCATGTACAGTGATTTCTGTATGTTACGACTACGCCTCCAGTGGAGAAGGAAAATGCCAAAAAGAAAGCCTCGGTGTTGGAACAAGAAGCAGATAGGCTCTCGGTGTTGGAATCAGCTTTAGCTTGCCCGCAACTCTAGCGGCGCTAGCTTTACGCGCAGCCAGACTTTTCAAGCCAAGGAGGACAAGTGAAACCATTCAGTTGAGTGATAACGCAAGTTGATAGGTGTTTCGAGTTATGATTTTCAACTGGACTTTCGGCGCCCAGGCGGATCTTAATGAAGACGGGGAGATTATCAGCAGGAGCTGGGTAGCTGAATGACATGAGATATTATTATATTGATAACAGAGATTACTATCCTGGTTGAACCCGGAGGCGAGCTTTTAAAACGAGGCGCCGCAGTAAGCCTTATTCCTAAACCCCGGTAGGTTTTTAAAGGGTCTTAAAATAGCGCCACGATTCGCTTAAAGGTTCTTTGTTGCCTTCAAGGACAGGAGGCACGAGAACCCAGGGTTGCTTCAATGCCTCCTCATGCCACAGGATGCAGGGGAAGAGGCCGGCTAATCAGGATAACCTCATTGGCGTGAAATTCTAGCGGCAGGGGGACAAAGTCGGTAATTAGTGCGTGCGTCGCAGCCACAGACGGCGATCCTACTCCACTGCGTGAATATGAGCAGGTTCTTGAGGCTCTAGTGGCCACACAACCCTCGTTTAATCAACCCATGGCCCATTTGTTGTTACAGAGGGACATCCGAAAACACACACGTCCACTGCCTTCTGAAGTCTCGACATAACTAATCCGTTATAACTAATTCGTTCTTGTCGATGTAACCCCCATGCCCAACAGCAGGGCATCACAAGGGTGGCCCAAGAAATCGGATCGCCCGGCAACCGTTCTACCGGTACCTTGTGGGCTATGGAGTCCAAATGGCAAAAGAAATTTGAGGATTTAAATACCACAGACATGGCCTTTTCCTGTTCATATCTCCCTGAGATTCGCACCTCCCACTCCTCTCATAGAAACATCACAATCCTCCATCAACTCCTCCAAGGATACAGACAAGACCACCATGTCTATGCAGACATCTGCAGGTCCCGTAGAGGACTGGTTCATGAACCTCCCCCTCTCCGACCCCCGCTGCAACAATGACTCTTGCACCGCCTTCCAAGACGCCCACACGGCCTCCCAGGCTGCCGTGCCATATGCCCTGCAGTTCAAGTACGGCCACTGGACAATGTGGATCTTTGCCATATTCATCGCCTCCTATTCGGGCTATTTCTTCTCGGCCGTCTTCTCGGGGACAAGGCAAGGACCCGGCGTGGTCGACAAGTTGGTTGCGGCTGCGAGGTGGATTTCCTACAGAAGGGTGAAGGGAAGACTCGCCGAGAGCCTGAGTATTCCATCTGCAGGTGTTTGCATTCTTGTTCTATCTGGATGGATTGCCACGGCAATCATGTCCTTTGCTGTTCATCCTTATTACCGGGATCGAAGAGGTTACGGAAGTCCACCACTGGGGGTCAGAACCGGTCTAATCGCCTTTGCTCTTATCCCATTGACTTTTGCAACAGCAGGAAAGGTAGGTCTCATTCCTCTGAGATTTATGAATGCCATCTCATGCAAATAGGTCAATCTCATCACCGTCCTCACCGGCCTCGGACACGAGAAACTCAACGTCTTCCACCGTCACGTCGCCTACATCATGCTCTACGTCTCCGTCATCCACACCGTCCCCTTCCTCGTCCAGCCCTACCGTGAAGGCGGCTGGGCAGGTCTTCACGCACGCTTCTACCGCCCGGGAGGCCTAGAGTACACCGGCACCCCTCCCCTCGGCATCCTCGTCGGCTTGTGCACGCTGTCTCTGCCCTGGCTGAGGAGGATGGCCTACGAGGTGTTCCTCCAGAGCCACATTCTGATGGCCGTGGTCTACCTTGGCTTGTGCTTCTGGCATGCCAAGAATTTGGGTGACAGCTGGGCTTATCTGTGGGCTACGCTGGCGATATTCCTCGCACAGATTCTGGTCAGGGTTTTTTGGAAGAGCAGCACGCTTCAGATCCAGAGTGATTGGTTTAGACCTGTTCCTGTGACTCTCACTAAGCTCAGGGAGGGGATGGTGAAGCTGGAGATTGACATTCATGGCAGATGGAGATGGGAACCGGGTCAGCACGTCTTTCTAAAGTTCATGCAGGTTCAGCCATTGGACAGCCATCCCTTTACAGTCGCCTGTCTACCCAACGACCAACATCTGGAACCAACAAAGATGATCTTTTACATCCGTCCGCAAGGGGGAATCACCGGAAAGATTGCGCGTCTGGCGGACTCGGCCAAGAGCCTCTCCGCGACGGTGGATGGACCATACGGCACTGTCATCCGTCCAAGGCCCGAGACTGGCTACGACACGGTGGCGCTCATCGCTGGCGGAGGCGGTTTCGCAGGCCTGCTCCCTCATCTACAACATCTAACCCGATGCATCGCGTCTGGACAGAGCTCGGTCAAGAAGGTCGAGTTCGTGTGGATCATGAGGAGCAAGGAGTCCTTATCTTGGTGCAGTTCTGAGCTGGAAGCGTGCAAATCCTTGGCCCCCGAGGCTGTGAACTTGGACATCTGGATCACGGGAAAACAAGAAGAGGCGCATGCAGCGGCGAGGCTCAATGGCAAGGATGCCGAAGTAGAGGCGGCCAGTACGGGGTCAGATGACGAATGTTGGAAGCAGCTCTTATCGACTGCCCACTTTGATCGGCCGATTCTAGGAGATGTTGTTCCGAGGCTTGTCGGCGGCGGAAGAGTTCTAGTTCTGGGTTGTGGTCCTGAGAGCTTGAAAATTGACCTCAGTAATGCTGTGGCGGCTCTTCAGAGGAGAGTAGTCACAGGAGAGGTTGCGGAAGTCAAATTACACACCGAAACCTTTGGTTGGTAGATAGTATGAAGTTGAACCAGAGGGTCTATCACTGCGCACAACAGTCGCCATCTATCCATGATCCTTGTATTTTGGATCCCACGCTGTGAGTAGCTATCTTCTAATTAACCAACATACCAAGTGGAAGTCAATGACTCCACACAGCAACACTGCCGCCCCTCGGCTGCACACCGGTCCAAGGGCCAAGGCATGACACCTGCCTACTGGTTGAGCGCTTGGTTCTGGCACTTTCTCTCATGTCAGCTCATCCATTCATCAAATACCACGTGAAGACATACCATCTGGTAGTAAATCCCCCTCTTCTTAAGAAGCTCCCCATGGTTCCCCTTCTCAAGCAACCGACCCCCTTCCCCAAGTACAAAGATCACATCGGCATTCTGCACCGTAGACAGCCGATGCGCAACCACAACCATGGTCCTGCCCTCAGCCGCACGCTCAAAAGCAGCCTGCACAAGCCTCTCGCTTTCAGAGTCGAGCGAGCTGGTAGCCTCATCGAGCAGAAGGACCTGGGGGTTGCGGATGAGCGCCCGGGCAATGGCGATGCGCTGCTTCTGTCCTCCGGAGAGGGAAACACCGCGGGAGCCAATATTAGTATCGTAGCCCTCAGGGAGGGAGACGATAAAGTCGTGGATTGAGGCGTCGCGGCATGCAGCGTGGAGTTTCTCGTCTGTCACGATCGTGGGATCCATGCTGAGAAGGATGTTGTCCCGAATCGTGCCTCGAAGAGTCAGTACTTGGTATGAATTAAACAGGGGATATACTAACCTTGGAAGAGAGTAGGCTCTTGTGCCACAAGGGAAAGCTGGTTTCGGTAAGCATAGATGTTGACATCAGCAATATCCTTCCCATTGCAAAGAATCTGCCCCTGCTCCGGCTCATAGAACCTCTCAAGCAAGGAGATGATACTGGTCTTGCCACACCCAGACGCTCCAATCAGAGCCGCAAACTGGCCCCTCTCAATCGTGAGGCTGAGTCCATCAAAAACCGGCGCCTGTCGAGAAGGGTACCTGAACCTCACATTCCGCAGCTCAATCTTCATGCCGCCATCAACAACGGGGACGTTCTCATCACCATCATGATTCTCCACCAGTCGAGACTCTCTCGCGTCGAGGATGCGATTCGATGCCGCATTAGCCTGCGCAGCGTTGGGGCCAAAGCTCAGGCTCTGGCCCAGACCCTCGCCGGCGTTCATCACCGCCATAAGGCACACGAAGAAGGCCACCATGTCAATCTCCCCGCGGGCGAGCTGCCGGCCGCCGTAGTAAAAGATGAGGGCCTGGCAGCCGAGGGTAGCACTGTCAGAGAAGCCCAGCACGACGCTCACCCAGCGAGCCTTCCTGAACGCAGCTGCAACATGGCCATTGCACAGCCTCTCGAACCGCGCGGATATCGAGTCCTCAAGCGTCAGCGACGTGACAGTCCGGAACGCCCCAATGGCCTCCGAGGCAAACTGGGAGCTCTCGGCAAAGACCTCGTCGTTCATCTGCTCGAACTGGGCCTCGTATCTGAAGCGGCAGTAGCCTGCAAAGAGACACACCGGCATGATCACGCAGATGGACACGAGGGCGAGCTTCCATGCGTAGTAGAGCGCCATGGTCATGCTCGCGATGATGTTGAATATGGAGATCAGCACCAGGGTCATGTTGGTGCCTAGTAGCTCCTCTAGCTTCGTCGGGTCGTCCTTGGCCCGCGAGGTGAGAGTGCCGTGGGAGTGGCCGTCTCGGTCAAAGTAGGCGGCTGTCTGGAAGAGCACCGCCTCAAAGTACTGCTTCTGGTACTTGGCGCGGATGGACGTCGCGACGCGGGTCGACGACATGAAGGCCAGGAAGTAGACGAGCCCCGAGGATGACGAAAAGACGGCCCACATGCCGGCTATGAACCTGATCTCTTGCATGAGCTTGGGGTGGTCGTCCTGGTACCTGAAGAGGTCGACGGAGGTGCCAAAGAGCCACGCGTACAAGGGCTGGGCTGTGCCTCCGCCTGCGGCGAATACGAAGCAGAGGAAAACGAGCCACCAGTGAGCCTTGGACTCGAGGAAAAACTGGCTAAAGCCTCCTAGGAACCCACGCTTGGTTGTTTTCTCGCTCTTTGCATCTTCACTAGAGTCGTTGTCGCAGTCGGATCTCTCTTGACCCTCCTCGCTCTCGAACGAGACCTCATCCCCGCTCTCAAAGACTTGCTTTGCCTGGGTCGGTTCACCGAGAGAAAGAGCCTGGGCCTTGACGAGGCTGGCATAGACTCCGTCCAGGGCAACCAGCTTGTCGTGTGTACCCGACTCGACGATCTTGCCCTTCTTGAGCACCCCGATGCGGTCGGCGTTCTTGATGGTGGAGAGGCGATGGGCGATGACGATGGTCGTTCGGTTCTTTGCAGCTCTGTCAAGGGCCGCCTGTACGATTCGCTCGCCGCGGACGTCGATGGCGCTCGTAGCTTCGTCGAGAATCAGAATGGACGGTTTTCGGACAATAGACCGGGCGATGGCAATTCGCTGGCGTTGGCCGCCTGAGAGTCTCGCACCGCTATCTCCGATGTCTGTATTATACCCCTGACCCAACCGTTAGCTGGTTGTCGACAGCGCAAGGGTTATGCACCCACCTTGGGGAGTTTATCTATAAACTCGTCAGCAAAGGCTTCTTTGCAGGCTTCCTTGACAAGCTGCCGCTTCCGCTCCTCGGGCTCGTCCTCCCAGGCTGAACCCACGAGACCTCGGGCGACGTTCTTGTAGATAGTGTCGTTGAAGAGGAAGGGCTCCTGCTGGACGAGGCCGATCTGGGATCGCCACCACCTCACGTCGATGTCGTCCAGAGAACGGCCGCATGTTGAGACGGTACCTTTGAGCTCTACCGGGTCTCCCATCTCATCGAGCTCGACGCCCCTCGATCCATCATCGTCTTCCTCGCCTTCCTTCTTCTTCTTGCCCTTTTCGATCGTTTCGGCAATGACATGCTGCTTCTTGAGTGTGTACCAACGCTCAATCAGACCGACAATGGTGCTCTTGCCGGAGCCGGAGGGACCGACGATGGCGGTAATCTTGCCAGCTTGGATGCGCAGGTCCAGCTCGTCCAGGATCTTGATATCGGGTCTGCTCGGATAGGCGAATGTGACGCCTTCAAAGATTATATCCTCGGTCGCTGACACGTGAGGGTCCCTGAGGGAGCCTCTCTCGGGGAGGGGGGCGTCGATGACGGAGAAGAAATCGCAGGCCGCCAACGATGCTTTGCCGATTGCGAGCAACGGGGTGGAGATGCGCTCAAGGGAGAAGAAGATAATGGTGATTGTAAAGACCACGCTTGTTTTCACCCATGAGTGTCCAGAAGTTGGATAAGAGGGTGTTTAGCGAGAGTACTCACACAATGATGACTCCCACATGGCCCAGTCTGTCCCGGGTAAAGGCTCTGACGCCGTACCAAAATGTAAGACCAACATTACCAAAGACGCCGAAAATCTGCAAAAAATTCGTGAGCTCAAGCATTATATCTCTAGGGTTGCTGGTGGCACTGTCGACTTACCGTTAGACCAAACTGAGCCGAAGTGAAGGGGCTCGTGGGCCGCGCATGTTTCTTTGCCTCGTCAACAAACACCCCATACTTGGCAGCAGTGCGCTGCTCAGCACCGCACGCCATGATCATGCGGATGCTCGCAAAGGCCTCGCTAGCAACGGCCGACGCTCCAGCCTCCGCCTTGGCCTGGCGGGCCTGGCCCTTGACGGTGAGCGGCATGAAGGTACCGAAGATGAGCACGACGGCGATGATGCCCGACGACGTCACCAGCGCCAGCTCCCAGTTCCAGGTGAAGGCGATGACGAGGGCGGCGACGATGAGAGCGACGTACTCGACCAAGACGCCCAGCTTCTCGGAGATTCCAATCTGCAGGACGTTGCTGGAGGATGTGATGGTGCCCACGGCGTACCCGGGGGGCAACGAGTCGAGCACGTGGATGCTCTGGCCGAAGAGATGCTCGAGATAGTGGAGTCTGATTGCGGCGGAGAGCCGAATGCCAATCATCCGGAAGGCGAACTTATGGATAGAGGCAAGGCCGAAGCGAGCGAGGAAAAGGCCAAACATGTACAGACTACTGGTTGTGAGCAACTTGTAGATAGGGGGGGGGGGAGGGTGATCGTGGGGGATCGTGGGGCTGGTTGCGCACCAAAGCTTGTCGAGATCCTTTTCCAGCTGACCACGGTTCTCGCCCATGCTTCCGTCCATGGAGCCTCCAAAGTCCTCGACCAAGCTTCCTATAGCCCGTTAGCAGTTGGAGCAGAAAAGGGATATCCAGTATAGCCGTGTTACCCAACAGGACAAACATCAAGGGGGTCGTGACGCCCGCGCCCATGGCGGCCAGCATGCCAGCAGCATAGGCAAGGAAATCCCATTTGGTCGCGTAGGCAAAGATTCGCTGCAATTGTGAGCGATTGCATCTCATTTTCCTCAATGAAGGGCGATCCCACCAGGTAATCTCGGAACGTGACAGTCCGTTCAGGACGAAGCTTCCTGGCCGTTTCCTCTACATCTGGAATGGCAGTAGTGTGGCTCTCTGGACGCACCAGTTGTCCTTTAGACTCGGTCCGGCTACCCATTGCTTCAGCCATTGTGGCGTATTATTGAAGAAAAGGATCGAGGATCGAAGCGAACAAGAAGGGAATGGCAGTCCGGATATGAGGACGGAACGAGGATCGATACCGTGGGGGGCGGGACCTAGCACTAAAGGGCACTGGGACCTTGCGGGCAAACAATCAGGAGAAGAATTTAGAGAATGTACGGTATCGAATGGGAAAAGAAAAGAAGAGGTGAAGAGCAGAAATACCTGGGGCGGCAGAAAAGGGTTGCTTTATTGCTCGACGGAGTTTGCTTCCAGGCCGAACCCGCCAGCCGCAGGGCCAACCCGTCTCCTTTACCCACATTAGAGGCCACAAGCTCCACCATGCTTGATTATTTCGTGAATCGCTAGAGCGTCTGGAACTCATTTGCAATGGGTTTTGTTACGCAGAACAGTGGGAGCGGGTAGCAAAATGCCTCCCGAAGAGCTCAACGCCATGTGGGTCTACATTGACGTTGAGGATCTGGGAGCTGTGATTGGGCCAATAAGGCTCCCATGTATTGGACCCACGTCCGCGGGAGCCTTTTTGATATCCGCCCCGCGAGGGAGCAAACGACGACCAATCTTACTCCTACACGCCAGGGATGACTCGTTTCTGCCGCGACTACGGAATTCACCTCTACCCAGACAGCTCTAATCTATGAGCACCGGCAAATCGATCTTTTCCTTCTCCCGCCCCCAAGGCCAACCCCCAGCAATGCCACCTTCTCGTCCCGATAAGCCCAGAGTGTGCTCCAACTGCTCCCGGGCCAAGGCCAAATGTGTCTGGCCGGACACTCACAACTCCGACGGGGCCGAAACCTGCCAGAGGTTTGCCAAGCTGCCCCGCCCTGATGCGGCTCCCCTTGATGCTGACTATCATGCAGGTGTTCCAAGAACAGCCTCGCATGCTCCATCCTGCACCCTGGAGTGAAGAGGAAGCGAGGAAAGGCGACGTAAGTCATCCTCCCTGCATCTAATGTTTATCCACTCATCTATACAAAGCCATGCCAAGGTCATTGAACAAAAGCTGGACGACATCATGTCCCTCCTAAGTCGGAATCATGAGCAGCCGCCTCCTGAGCATCACCCTTTTCCCCTGAACCACGCGACCACCACCACTCCACCGTCAACCGATCAGCCTGGCCCACCATCACAGTCTGCGCCAGTGCCAGATCAGCCACGGCCCGAGACAATCACCATAGTCCCAGGCTTTGAAGTCTCCTTTGCGGAAGCCGACCAGGCTCTTCAAGAGTACACGGCCGAGATGGTTCCTCAATTCCCCTTTGTACCCCTGCTCGCAAACCCCGCATACTACCTGCACAGAGATAAGCCGCTGCTCCTGAAAACCATCCTGTGGGCTTGTCGGCCTCCCGGGCCTGACTCTGGCGCCGCGTTTGAGCGCTGGTTCCGGGAACACATCGCCCGCCAGGTTGTCGTGCTCCTCAACAAGAGCTTGGAGACGCTTCAAGCACTCCTTGTGTTTTTGGCCTGGTACGCATCCCTGGCTCCCGCCAGTCCAGTCGAACGAGTTCCCTATCCCTGCGTGCTTGCTGACAGGGGGTCCGTCTACGCTTAGGAGCCACCTTCACCTCTACGCCACCAACAGGGACACAGGCCTGTTGCAATTAGCAGTAGGGCTGGTCGGAGACCTGGAGCTCACGAAGCGCCCCAGCCCCCTTGGCCCTGCGTCCGGGTCTATTGTCGAGGACGCGGCGCACCTGAGAAACGACGTTCAAGCAAAGGCCCAGCACACCAGCGACGATCGAAGAGCCGTGCTAGGCGTCTACTACATTTCATCCATGTGAGCTTACCACCAAAAAGTCTCGTCAATCTGCGTTTTGCTCACGAGGATCACGTTATAGTTTCCAGTCTTGTTCCCCGGCCGTCTCGGCTGCAGTACGCTCCTTACCTTGATCAATGCTGCAAAAAGCTGCTGGAGGATCAAGAATACCCCACCGACTCGCTCCTCGTCCATCTCGTCCGCATACAGCGAATCGCACTCAAGGTACGAGACACCTTTCGGGACGAGAGTGAGCCTATCGGGGACAGACCATTTCGGAACATCCACGCCCTGGCCATGGCCACTGCCCAAAGGGAACTCGACGCATTCATGGATAGCCTGCCGGGGGGTCTAAGGTGGAATCGTATGACACCCTCCAACTGTTTTGCATTGGATAGTCGCTAATTCTTTGACAAGATCTCCTACGCAGCCACTCCGGTGCCATCCGTGTTCACCTATTGGAACCTCTCATTCACGACTACGGAAGCGGCAACTCTGAACCGCCGCATCTACGATCCGACGCATTATGGGACCTCCTCAAGAGCACCCAGCTGCTCTTGGACGCCTTTCTTCTGGTTCCCGTGGAAACTTACCCATCGCTCACCTTCGTCCCCATGTTTCATCTCGCCTTGGCAACCATCAAAGGCGCCAAGCTGCTGTGCCTGGAGGACCGAGACTGGGACCTGGAGCTGGCGAGGGCCTCCTTTGACCTCCCGGCCAAGCTCCAGCAGCTGAGCGACCACTTCGAGGCGGGACATGGCCTCGCCAGGCCGAGGTGCAGGATCGTCATCGACGACCGGCCGGTGTTCTCGGGATAGGCCGAGGGGCTCAGGTGGATCAGGGGCTGGTACCTTGCTAAACTGGGGGCGGGTACCGCGCAGTCGGCCGAGGCGATGATGGAGCCGATGTTTATGCAGGGCATGGGCCAGTTTGGAAACTTTGACTTTTGGGAGCAGTTGTCTGACTTGACGTTGCCGTTCCATGCATGAAGCAGGGACATCGGGACTGGAAAGGTGGGATTGTAGGATAGCGATGCCTATGTACTTTTTAACAGCAGGTGATACAATAATCCTTTAGATTGTGACGGGTTAGACTATGCAGGTCATCCCTCCCAAAATAAAGAAGAAGAAAAGCTATATAGCGCCGCTAAAATCCAAAAACGATTCAAAAGCAGCCGAGTCAAGATCTAGCCAGTCCGTCGTTTCCCATCCGTCCAAAAGGTTCGAACTAAATCGATTAGAATCGCTGGCCAAGTCAACGTCAACGTCCCGTGCCTCCGCCGCAGGCGTTGAGTTAACAGCCATGCCAAGCTGCTGAGAACCATTACCAGCAGTATTGCCCGAAGTCCAGATGTCAGTGTTGGACGACACACCACTTTCCCTCGAGACATGACGACCACTCTCCTGCTGCGTCCTCTGACTCTTGACCTCCGCCCGAAACTCCTCAAGAACGACCGCATATCTCCTGCTCATGGAGTTGGACATTGTCGCACTAGCAAGGTGCCTCTGACATCGCTCCGCAAGATCCATAAACCTCTGATGCTCACTCGCATCCCGCACCGTGATGCCCCTCCGGTTCTTCTGTATATCCCACACGTGAGAAACGACCAGCGCGCAAAAAGTGACATAGTGAATCCACCACGTCGCAAGAATAAAAGACCCCTCCGCCGCAAGCCCGTCCACAATCCCCAGCACGCCTTTTGCCGCCCCGATGCACTCCACCACCTGCGGCTCGCTGCTCCAGTCTAGCTTGCCCAGCAGGAATAGACGGTTCGCGTGCATGATGGCGTGGTAGTAGGCGAACTTGAGGACGGTTGATTGCCGCCTGTAGATGGTGGCGAGCATGTGGGGGCTTACGGAGCCGAGGTACGGCGGGAGGCTTGCTCTCCAAGCGTGGACTTCTTTGCTAAGGCGGTGGGCGGCTGCGACGCGCTCTTGTTCGGAGATGGACTTGATGGAGTAGACTTCTTTCGATATGTCGCCGATGATTCGGGCGATTCTAAGGATGTCAGCGTTGCTTTCTAAGCAGATGCAAGATTGGAGGCCTTACTTGGCGTGAAATATGAGGGCGTTTATCAGACAGTCGGGTTGTTCTTTCGTCCGAGGTCCCTGGGCCGTCATGTCCTCATCCTCGATCCGATCCGGAAACTCCTGGTCGATATCATCGTCGTGAAAGTGCCTAGGCCGGCCAAATACCATCCCCAAATGCGTATCAAGAATGTACGACGTCCAGAACGTCCTCCTCTGGCACTGAGCCTGGATGTAATCCGCCTTTGCAGAATCCAGCCTCCCCTTCTTGACGGCCTTGCGATGGAGCCCAAGCGTAGATATTATCTGCAGCGAGATCCCAAACGTGTACCACGCGAGGTTACTCCTCGACGTCATGAGAAGGTAAATCGTCTGTATGAGGCGAGCCTGCGCAGACTCGAGCTTGGGGAGGCCGGTCTCCATCTCGGTGAGGCGGTAGGCGACGCAGAAGAGGGAGTCGCTTCGTTCCAGCGAGATGCGCTTGTTTGTCTGGGCTGGGACGTCCTTGGCCTGCTCGTCGTGGAGCGTCGCTATGGAGAGGGCCACAAGCACAATGGCTGCCCTCGCCTTGCCGATCTCCTTCCACACTGGGTCTCCCTTGTTCAGGTTGCCTTCCATGATGCTCAGCCAGGTCTCTACCGAGGCGCGATGAACCATGCGGTACGTGGCGATGCAGAAATCAAAGTATAGCCCGAGCAGTTGGCGGACTTTTCGGGGGTCGGGAAACGCAAACTTGTCGACGTCTACGTGGGTGACCTGCTGCAAGGGCCTATCACCAGCCAGCAAGAGCGGTTGGTCCTCGATCGCGGCGTCACCCTGAGGCTCATCTGAGAAGACGGTGTTTTGGTGGTGATTCGATAATCTCTTCCACGCCCGGTGGAGGAAACTGAGTCCAGACGTCGGGTCCAGGACCTGTCCCTGGATCTCGGCCATCTCCAGCTCCGGCGAGGCGCGAGAAGCAGGGCCCTGGCTGTCAACATGGCCATTTCCAAACTCACCCAACGGGTTCAGACCAAAGGAGCTGGCGTGGTAACCGGGGGCGTTGGCCCTCGTCCAAGACGTAGAGACGGCATCGTGCTGAACCTCCAGGGTTACCGCTCCAGGCCCAGACGGTGGCGGCGTCGGAGGCCGACCACGAAAGTAGCTGCTCTCGTAGAGGCATGACAGCCCCATCTTGGTGCACCTGCTGCAGGGGAGCGTCCCGGTACATCGAATCTTGCGCCGCTTGCAGTAGTCGCACGCTCTGCTCGCCTTGCGGCGGCCGGTCCCGCCGACCGAGGCTGAGGCTCGACGCTCGTCTCGCGCCGACTCGGTCTCTGGTTCGATCCTCCTCTTGCGCGAGCGGCCGTCTGAAGTACATGGCGAGCCGGCTCCGGTGTCTGCCGTTGTGGGGGTGGATGAGTTGGCGTCGCTGGGGTCTGTGGCGGCGTCTGGGTGGACTCTTTGCTCGGTCCAGCAGAATGCTGTGGCATCCATGGCTACGTGGCCAAGACAGGAACCACAAGAGCCGTAAAAGTGGGATGGTAGAGTGGGAAGGGAAGAGATGAGGTTGATTGGGATCCGGGGTAAAAGATGGAGAGTGCGGGGTTGATGAAGCAGAAACAAAACAGGCCGCACCCCGGCATGGGGCTAGAAATGTTCAGACACTTTATATGAATGGTGTCACCCAGTAATGCAATATTAATTATGTCGATTAACCAACTGCGCCCTAGACTGTACGCCCTTTTTTGCCACCCTCTCGGGATATTAGCCCGCGAGCTCACCTTCACACGGATTAGAGCAACGATGGCAGACCGGATAAATAGGTCAACTTCGGCAAAGTTCTATTTACTCTAAAGTCTTGGCTACTTCTATTTGCACCCGTTTTGATTGTCATTGGACGAGCCCGTATTACAAGGAGTTATTCAGCAACCTCCACCATGCCTTACAGCGTGTACTTGAAGAGCGGGCTCTTCTCGCCCATCTTCAACAGCTGATCCTCCGTGTACTTGGCATGAATCTCCTCCTCCGTCCACTTCTCCTTCTTATCATTACCCCACTTGAAGCTAAGCTCAGCCAACAGCGCAGCAATCAGCCCGCTCACGCCAAAGGCCAAACTCGTCCCGAACCCAGTATAGTACTTTGGCTTCTCAGAGTCAAGGTAGATATAGCTACCGATGATGCCGCCGATGTTGCCGACGCAGATGTTGAAGGCGATACCGATAGCCCTACGGGATGCAGGCGCGATATTATTCGCTGCCCACGACGAGGTGGCAGGGTGGATGGGGTAGATGCCGATAGTGGTGAGGATGATGGCGGTGAAGGACGCGCCGAGCTGGCCGCCGAGATCGCCTTTGAGCGAAATGACGACCGAGTAGCCGATGGAGATGAGGACAAGGGGGATGGCGACAAAGGGCATGCGCCAGTAGAAGTGGTCAGAGAGCTTGGCAAAGACAACGGCTGAGATGCCGCCGGCGATATAAGGCGGGACGGTCATGAGCTGGGCCTGGGTGTTGGCGAAACCCATGGCCTTTGTGATGGACGGGAGGGTAAATTTGGTGCCTGTCCAGTCAGCATTTGAATCATAAAGCCAGAAGAGGGAAATGCATACCGTAGCTGCAGGCTGATTGACACAGAAGGATATAGGCCTGCAGATACAGCCTCCAGTTGGTCAAGACAGCCTTCAGATCAGACCAGACAAACTTGTTCTCGGCCTCTTCGTCCTGGAACCGTCCACCCTGCTTGATCACACGCTGCAGCTCGAGGAACCGGATCTCCTGCGGCTCAAGCCACCGGGTACTCCTGGCGGGACTATCGATGAGGAGGAAGAATGTCATGGCTCCGAGAATCACGGTGGCGATGCCCTCGATCAAGAAGATCCAGCGCCAGCCTTCGTAACCCCCTGTACCGTCCATCTTGGCGATCGCCGCGGCAAGCAAGCCCGAGAAGGCACCTGAAAGTGCGCTCGTGCAGTAGAACCACGAGATGCGCTGCGCGAGATCACGAGGCATGTACCAGAAGGTGCAGAGATATACAGCGCCAGGGTAGAAACCTGCTTCTAGCACGCCGAGGATGATGCGGACTGTGAGGAGACCGCCAAAGTTCCTGACTACTCCGTGCATCGTCATGATGACGCCCCATGCGGTGACGAGGATTCCGAGATAGACAGAAGGCCGAGAGAACTTTTTGAGCAGAATGTTGGAAGGGACCTCTACGTGGAGTCAGCGGAGGGATGCCAGTAGCGAGATTTTAGGGGCGACCCACCAAGCAGGACATACGGCACGAAGAAAATAGACAGCACGATGTTGTACTGAATTCCGCTGAGGCCGAGATCCGTGTCCAGCCCTTCAATCTTGGCGTTTCCGATGTTGGCGCGGTCAAGATGAGAAATGAGGTACAGAATCGCAAGCATAGGCACGAGCCGAACGTCGACCTATCCCATTAGTCCAGACCCTCTGAAATAAGCAAATCCAGCTCACCTTGCGAATCACCGTTTTCCTCTGCTCAGGCGTGTAATTGGCATAAAACTCTGCATCCTCCTCCGTGAGCCCCAAGACGCGAATCCCGTCAATGACTCGGGCGACGGGCGCGTGCTCGCACCCCGACGACGTGGCATCTTTGTCAATGTCGTCGACGAAGGCCATGTCTGGCTTGGAGATGGAGTTGCGTTCCGGCCTGTCCGCCATGGTCGTGGGTTTTGGGGAGAGTGAGGGGGATGAAGGGGATGAAGGGAGTTTGATTGGAGTTGGTGCAGCATGGTTCGGTCTGCGCCTGGACACTTTATATACCGTGCTTCTTGTTGTCAAGTCCCGAGGACGAGAAGCGAGCAAGCTTCAGAAGCTCCATTCCTCGGCCCATAGAACATGGGGCCCCGCATTACCCCAGCATTCAGAGGGGAAGTTCGGAACAGGGATTGCGGATTAATGACTAAAATCCGCTCTCTGCCAGTGAAGCACGGAATCTCCTGGCTACCCTATAGTACTTCACCCCCTGGCTGTTGACCAGCGTGCTTTACTTGAGTGAGAAAGGTGATGGTTCTGAGTTAATATCCGTATTCCGCTTCTCCAACTCTATGAACGTGTATTAAATCTCCAAGTTGAAGGGATAGTATTTCCGTCCTCTAGACATACCCGTAACTCCAAGTCTGCCCTCAATGGCTTAACACCATTATCGTCAAATATTCCCAGATTTAGTTACTTCTAGAATCAATTTGAATCAAAGAATCTCTCCATTCACCATTTCAACAGCCATTTCTCCATATCATAGTAGAAGAACAAGGGGATTCTGTTTGCCGGCTTTCCCTCCGTCTTCACCCCGTACCCAAGGTCCGATTGGCCCATCTCCCAAGTTGGAGACCCGAGCGGAAAAGCGGCCCCGCATCTGTCCCTTGTCCGCATTTCCGCCCCGGCCCCTCCCGGCTCCAGAAGTGGAAATCCATCGATGCATCTTGATTCGTCCTTGGCTCAAGGGCAATGCGATCTTCAGATCAACCCTCAACCACCTCCTCTCAATTGAGTGAGATAAAAGCACACCAAACACCCCAGTCTTTCACTCCCATGATCCGTAGCCATCGCAATCTTACTGCAAAATGTCCCCCCCTTCCGTCCAAGGACCGACCAGCCTGGTCGAGCCAACAGATGGCTTCACCCACTTAGACACCGTCAAAGAAGCGCCGGCTCCGCCACCGCAGGATGACTCCACGATCAGAACCGTGGATGAGCTTCTCCGCGTGCGGGCGCGGTCTCACCCAGACAGGATCAACGTATCCTACCCATCTTCGGGCATCAACTACGTCGACTACACGCTGCGGCAGCTCGACGTCTTTGCCTACCGGGTTGCCAAGCACTATGAGCAGTTCATCCCGCCTCGTCAGTCCTCAGACGAGAAGCCAATGACGGTTGCGCTCATTGGGCCCTCCAACTTTGACTACCTCATTACCCTGCTTGCCTTGACGAAGCTGGGCCACACCACGTTGTTCATCTCGCCGAGGATATCGCAGGAGGCTATCGATAACTTGATCAATCTTACGGGAGCCAGCTTCTTTCTAGCGCACTCTCGGCATCTGGAGACGGCCGAGGCATCGAAACAGGCTCTCGGGATGAAGGGCGTGTTGGAGATGGCGGGGCGGTCGACATATGACTTTCCGATTGAGGTCCATGCCGATACGCGGGTGGACACAAGCCTTGATCTCTCTGTAGAGACAAACAACCTCATCTACATCATCCACTCAAGCGGTGCGTTTACCTTGACAGAGATCTGCAATTCGACTGACCCTTACTAGGGTCCACCGGCCTTCCGAAGCCAATCTACCAGACCCAAAAGGCAGCGGTCGCAAATTACGTCCACTCCATGGAGATGAAGGCCTTCATAACCCTGCCTCTGTACCACAACCACGGCATCTGCAACCTGTTCAGGGCCATCTACTGCGGAAAGCCAATTCACTTCTACAACGCTGACCTGCCCCTGACCCACGATTATCTAACCAGCATCATGCGAACCTACCAATTCGAGGTATTCTACGGTGTCCCATATGCCCTGAAGCTCCTATCAGAGTCGGAAACAGGCATGGATGTCCTCCGTCGGTTAAAGATCGTCATGTACGGCGGGTCTGCTTGTCCAGACAGTCTCGGCGACTACCTGGTCAAGAACGGAGTCTACCTCATCGGCCACTACGGATCGTGAGTCTATGAAAACCCTGAAACCGGCTGGGCTAACATGTCACAGAACAGAAGTCGGACAGCTCATGACCTCGTTCCGCCCGCCAGAGGACAAACAATGGAACTACGTCCGCGAAAGCCCCAAGCTTATCCCCTTCCTCAAATGGATCCCCCGCGGCGGCAACCTCTTCGAGTGCTGCGTCCTCCCCGGCTGGCCCTCCAAGGTAGCCAGCAACCAGGAGGACGGGTCATACGCGACAAAGGACCTCTTCGAGCCTCACCCTACCCTCCCCGGGGCGTGGAAGTACATCGCCCGCCGGGACGACACCATCTGCCTCGTCAACGGGGAGATGTTCAACCCCGTTGCCACGGAGGGCGCTATCCGGTCCAACAAGAATGTCGCAGAGGCCATCATCTTTGGCGCAGGGAAGCCCGCTCCGGGACTGCTGCTCGTGCCCGCTGAGTCTCTGTCTGGGAAATCCGAGGCTGAGATTCTGGACCTCGTGTGGCCGGTTGTTGAGACTGCGTGTAGCAATGTTGAGGCCTATGCACGGATATCCAAGAGCATGATAAAGGTGCTTCCCCCAGGGGCAGTTTACCCCCGGACGGATAAGGGCAGCATCGTCCGACACGCGTTTTACAAGCAATACGCCAACGAGATCCAGGAAGTGTACGACAGGGCCGAGGAGTCCATTGGCAACGTGCAAAAGATGGGACTCCCAGACCTCAAGGACTTTGTCCGCAGTCGAGTCCAACACGCCCTGGCCAGGAGCAACGTCACCCTCGACGACGACACCGACTTCTTCCTCCTCGGCCTGGACTCTCTGCAGGCCATCCAGATCCGGAGCGAGATCCTCCAGACCGTGGATGTCGGAGGCCACAAGCTCGGACAGACCGTCGTCTTTGACAACCCGTCCGTAAACAAGCTCAGTCTGTTCCTCTACGGCCTGGGATCCGGAGAGACGACCACGACCGAAGAACCCATTGAGAGCCAGATGCAGGCCCTGATCGAAAAGTACCACAACGGGCATCTCCCTAAGCAACCCCGCTCCTCTGTCGTTGTCACAGGCGCAACGGGATCCCTGGGTGCTCACATCGTCGCTAAGCTCGCGGCTGATGGGTCCATCAGCACCATCTACTGTCTTGCCCGTGCCAGCACAGACGCAGACGCATTCAGACGCGTAAAGAGCTCCCTGGTTCAGCGCAGGCTCTACAACTCTCTGAGTCTCGCTCAGAGACGCAAAGTTACGGGCCTTGCCTCCGACTTTTCAGATGACCTGTTGGGTTTATCAAAAGAGAAATACAGCCGAATCTCCCACGACCTCAGGACTGTCATCCATAGTGCATGGGCGGTCAACTTCAACTGGCACCTCTCCAGCTTCGAGAAGGGCAACATCGCCGGCATCGCCAACCTCATTTCCCTCTGCCAAGCATCCGCCGACTCGCAAACCGGCACTCCAGCCGCCACCTTCAACTTTTGCTCCTCCGTCAGCACAGTCTCACGCGCCGACGTCAACCCCGTGCCAGAGTCTGTTCCTGATCTTGCATGGGCTCAGGGCATGGGATACGCCCAGAGCAAGGCGGTAGCAGAGCACCTCTGCTCCCGTGCCGCAGAAAGGGGCGTGACAGCCCGGGTCCTCCGCATCGGACAGATCATCGCAGATACTCAAAACGGCATCTGGAACAGCACGGAGGCTATCCCCCTGATGCTCCAGACGGCCGTTACCGTCGGAGCTCTTCCGAAGCTGAAGGAGACCCCGTCATGGCTGCCCGTCGACACGGTGGGACAGGCCATCACCGACATCGCGCTGTCCGACGCAGGCGGCCTGGTCGCAAACGTTGCGAATCCGCAGGTGTTTGACTGGACGCTGGACCTGTTGCCCGCGCTGAAAAAGGCCGGTCTCGAGTTTGAAGAGATCGAACCGAAGGAGTGGGTGGACAGGCTGCGGTCTTCAAACGCGGATCCTACGGCCAACCCGCCCATCAAGCTCGTTGACTTTTTTGCGTCAAAGTACGACAAGACGGAGTTTTCTCCTTCTAAGAGATACGTCACTGATATTGCATGCTCGCTTTCCCCTGCGCTGGCACAAGCGTCTGTTCTAGATCAGGAGATAGTGGACAGGTTCGTGTCGTATTTCGGCAAGGGGCCTTGGCAGATTGGCTCTCGGGAGGCGGCGTCAAAGACTGTCGTTGCGGTGTCTGGCCCTGGAAGTGCTTGTTCGCTGGCGTCTTCTCTGGCGACCCATCTCCAGGGTCAGCACGTCGAGGGCGACAGCTTACACACTAAAGCGTCTGTTGCGAAGTTGGCAGCCAACGAGGTCCTGGCCGACGACGAGAGGTCTCTCTGGATCGACCGTCTTGTTAAGCGAACTGTTGAATCATCGACTGAGCTTGGTTACGACAACGTCGTTGTCAGCTGCTCGTCTCTACAGGCAGACGACAGGGAAGCCATCCGTCGCAGGTTAGAGGAAGTCCGCTTGGTGTTCCTGGATCTCCAGAATGACGAGGCCAGTCTCTCAGCGTCACCTGGGGCAGACGTGATTCCCTTGGACGCAGGAGTGTCATTTGAAGATTTGCTAAACGAAGCAAAGTGGGCCATTGAGCAGTGATAGAACAAAGCAACAGTGTATACAGTATAAGAACGTAACATCCACATTCTTTAACACTCTACAGCCCATGCGGCACCAGCTCAACCGAATCCACAAACACCAACGTCCTCTCACACTGAAACCTGATCATGACATACGGCTCCTTGCCCAGCTGCTCCTCCGACCACCTACACGAGCCCGTAATCTCCGCAAAAGTCCCAATCGATGCCGCCTCCGGCTCTATATACCCGTTGCCGCCCTTCTCGGCGAATGCGAAGCCGTCGCACAAGCACCAGAGAACAACTGAGGCGCAGCCCCCGTCATCGTCACGAATCTTGTCGAACTGGATCCATGCCGATATGTCGTAGTCTTGGCCGGCCACCAGACGAGAAGGATCGAGCTTGTTGACGAGAAAGTCGAGGCGGAAGTCGTCGAACTTGGCGCGCAGGGAGTTGCCGCCCTCGTGGGAGACGCCGGGGGCTATGGCGAGGGGGTAGTTGTCTGTGCGGACGGACCACTCCCAGGGGGAGACGGAGGGGGTCTTGTCAAAGTCGCCGTTCAGAAGGGCGGGGGTTACTTCAGGTTCGGTAGAGGTGGTGGTAGAAGTGGCGGTAGTTGTAAAAAGGGTAGTGCTCTCGGTCGTAACCGTGGTCGCTGTCGCGGTTGATGAATCAAGGACAGTGGAAGTCAACTCGGTCGAGGTAGATGTCTTTGGCTTGCATAGGCCAGCCTCGACGCCAAGAAGAAAAGACAAAGCTGCAAATGCAGAAACAAACTTGCGAGAAACCATTGGAAAGAATGACTTAGGTGAGGTAATTGACAGAGTAAAAAAAGATTGACCATCAAAAGAAGCAGCACTCCGGCCTTATAGGATTTCTTGGCGAATCTAGAACGTCGTGGCGTCGGCGTTAATAACAGCCTCTTCAACGGCTGTAAATAGTGTCAAATAGTCGGCCTGTGGCGCTGCATTAGTCAGTTCCAAACCAATGACACGCTGGATCCTAGCGCCGAAGACACACATCCCTGGCTCCATATTTAAATTACACTGCTATTGCTGGATCTAGAAATTCAACACGCCCAAAGAAATGCCGCGGCTATGAACCAGGGCCTTCAAATACACTGTCCCTGCTCATGTCAGGTTGACCCTGGGACGGACCCCCCTTGTAGCTCTGGAACGACTGCAACAGCGTCTGCTGCAGCATCGGGATGATGTCCACAATCTTTCTCCCGTCAACCTCGCTGAACCCTAGCTCCCTACTGATCGTAGCCTGCAGCTCATTCTGCACGTGGGACGGGATGCCCTTGTTTAGGAACTTGCTATAGTCGGCGATCGTCTCGGAGTATTCCATGATAGTAGACGACGGAAGGCTGTAGTCATTATCTGTTCGAACATGGTCAGTCCAAGTCACACAGCACGTAGCCATGGTGCTTACATGGAGAAATGTCCCCCTGGTCCGTATCCGGAAACAGAATGCTGAATATCTTGCGCCATCGTTCACAATCCGCGTCATGCGACATGGTCTCTCTTCGAGGTCGCTTCCTCAGTAGACGCTCCTGCTCGGGGGTGATGCTCTCTGAATCTGAAGACTCCTTGAGTGCACAGGGCGTGACGGAGCGGACGTGCGATTCAAGCTCGGCGTTGTCTTTGAAGTGTGATAGACAACGGGTGCATCTGTGGTCCGGAAGAGTGTGCTTTCGAAACAGGTGCTCTCTGATGAAATGTCAGCAGTCTAGTTTCTTTGCAGCCTATGCCTGGGTAAACTCACTTAAGCCTATGAATCTGCTCCCATCCCCGAGAGCAAGTTTTGCCATGCTTGCGAGGGTTCATCTTGAAGAACGGGCAAGCAAAGCGACAGACCTGTTCCAAGCCCGTATCTTGAGTTGTCTGCGTCGTGCTGACGTGCTGATTGCTGAGGTCGCTCGTGGAAACAGACGTGTCACTTGCGACAACGTCACTCAGATACACCGGGTTCGTATGGCGTCGCATGAGCGGCGAAGGAACATCATCCTTTCCGTCGCTGGTACTGCTGCTTAGATGTGTCCCCTTGGTCTTGGAGTCTGGCCAGCTCCAGGCTAGCTCCCAAGAGCTGGGCGGATCGGCAGTCTCAGATCCAGCGCCAATTCCTACCCGCCGCTGAGCCTCCTCGGATTGGCAACTCCTCAGCTGATGCATCGTCGGAGCTGGGATGTCGTTCAGCGGGTTCCCCCCAGAGAGGTACGCTGCGTTTGAGCCCGAGCGGTTGTAGAACCTGACCATCCGCTGCTTGACGTCCGCCGCAGTGACTCTGCGGACGGGTCGTTGGCCGTTCGTCTCGACCACGAGCATACTGCTCTCGACGAGGTCGAGAAAGTCGTGGAAGAAGGGCGAGCAGGCCCAATGCTGGCGCAGAAATGCCATCCACTACGGACAAACATTAGAACAAGGGCCCTAGTTACGGTTCATAGACTTACCCTAACAACAGCAGGCTTGACCTTGCTGCAGATATTGCCCGTATCCCTCGAGCTGCTCAACTCAAAGTAGCAGTCATCAGCCGACAGATCATTCCTCTTGGTCTCTCTACTCGCCGAAAACTGCGTCACCCCATTCCACCCGAGAAAATACCAGGTGATAAACTCAAGATACAGACACCCCAACGCCCATATATCATAAGACCGCGACAGCAAGCCATCCGGCATGTCAAACTCGGGCGCCCTATACGTCGGCGAGTTCCCCATCCCCACAGGCGATATGTTGCTCCTCGACTGCCTGTGGTGAAACCTCGTGAGCCCAAAGTCCGCAATCTCCAGGACGCCAATGTCCGTGTTGGGCCCGTTCCGGAACCACAGTATGTTCTCGGGCTTGATGTCCCCGTGGCGGCCGTACGCGGGCTTGCTGCTGCTGCGGTGCGGCTGGCTGTGGTTGGGTTGCAGGACGCGCTCGTAGGCGTAGTCGTCGCCCTGGTCGGCGGGGGGCTCGTGGATGATGCTCAGCCCCTCCGCCATGCCCTTGCACTGCTTGGCCACCCAGAGGCCGTACCGCTTGTCGGCGGAAGGGTTGGGGAACATGGCCCAGTAGCGGCGGAGGTTGGCGTTGGCCCACGGGAAGAGGAGGTGGTAGCTGTTCTTGTACTCGAATGTGGCGAGGAGGGGGACGATGTGCTTCTGGCCGCTTAGTCTTTTGAGGGCGTCGACCTCCCGGGAGAACATCTCGCGATTGCGGGAGTGGAGGCGCTTGACTGCAAAAGTAGACTCTGACTCGTAGGTTTCCTAACAGCGTCAGTTGACAAGCTTGAGTGGTACAGGGGCAGTATCTACACACCGAAATATCATGGAAATCATAGTGTGACGGGTGAATCTTGACCCTGGAGATGGACCCATGGCCACCCTGAAAATCCTCATCGTCTTCAATGCTCGCATCTCTCGACGAGTCCTCCACAAAAGGCAGTATCGTCTGGTCATCAAGAGGATAGAACCGCACCGTTCCCTTGTTCCCTCTAGAAAAGAACGGCGAAAGCAGCGTCCACTGATACTCCTCAAACGAATTCACCAGAAACGGCGACCACCCCTGGAGGCACTCCAACGTCTTGTGCGGCTGCGTCTTTCGTCGAAGCTCGTGTGCCCCCCGGTGGCTGCTCCGAGCCTTGACGAGCGGCAAGTCGTGGTCGGCAATGTTGTGAGTGACAAAGGTGAGGATCTCCTGCGGCTGCTGGATCATGACCAGGATGGCAAACATCCGGCGGAAGGACGGCTGCAGGGGATCTCGCATGGATCTGGGGCAGATCTCCTGGGCGTGCACCCTCGCAGCATCGGGAGAGAGTCCCGGCATGCAGGCGACGAGGGCTTCTACGACTGAGTCTTCGACCACTAGCTCGTGGAGCTTGTCCAGAGGGAGAAACCCCTTGGACTCTTTGTGTGCATGCTGGCACAGGGCGCTGGTTAACTGCTGCTCCAGAGACTCCCTTGTCCGTAGCACCGGCGGAGAATCTTGCCACCAGATAGGCTGGGGGTTGGCTGGGGCAGGCTGGTGGTCCTGGAAGCAGGGGTCGGACCAGGCCAATTCGCAGTGCCCTTGGTCTTGGGTGCAGGACTCGCCTAGCAGACCCGCTGATTCTAGATAGGAAGCATCGAGTTGCAGGGGTGTGTTTGGTCGACTGGGGATGATGAGGTTGAAAATCGGCACGGGCTGTAGGAGAATGGAGTTGGTGTCGCCATCTTGGGCGTGTGAAGTTGAGTGGTCCATGCGATAGTCAATTCTAGGCAGGGAAACAAGACCAAACGAGCGGGGTTTGTGTGCATATATATAGACGTCGTAATTGGTTCGCTGTGTGGTTTTACGCTGAAGGCCATTGTACGCAGCGGCGCATTACGCAAGCTGGATGGTTCGCCCGGCGTTGGACGAGGCAGACATGTTTGCCTCATCAGCCACCTAGAGGCGGGCGCAGCAGACGAGGGTTTAGTGCGTAAGAAGCTGGGTTGAAAAAGAAAGGGGATTGGCTGAGGCATGATCTGCATTGCATTGGAGCCTGACTTTGGCTTCCACGTCTGGAGTCCCGACGAGTTCTATCCACGTAACTAGATAGGTAGTCCAGAGAAAAGTCTAGCCATGGGATCGAATTGATAACTCAAAGTTCCGGGATCCTCAACTGCTCCGTTGACCGATTGCCTGTTGGAGCACCAGGGGGTCCCAGGCCTCTCCTGGTGAGGAGATAGTTTGCTAGCTGGAAGCAAGCTTAGCACGCCCTCTCTGACGAGAAGCTCGAGGCACATGAGTGAAGAAGACTGGATGGAATTTCAATCTGCGGCTGGCCCGACTGATTTGGTAAATGCAAGTAGCTACTCAATCTCTTAGCCAATGTAAATACAGCTTATTCACTCCCCGTAACACCTCTATATATAGACTTATTGCCTTTCAGCCTTCCATTCAGGCCACGCATAGTTGGGAACTTACCTGAGTCTTTGAATGCGGTACTCGATGGCAGCTCTCATTGCGGTCTGAATCGGCGTCTTGCCCTACTTGAAATAATTCAGTCTAATCTACGGTCTGGGTGCTCCCTCCAGGGCTGGGGGGTAGTGAGAAAAGCATACAACCTAATCGTTACACTGTTTTATGGCCCGTTACGTCCTAGGGCATTTCATAGATATGGCCAAGGCGGAGTTATCATCTCTCACAGCTCCCTCTAGTCTTCCGGCTAAACCCAAGCAAAATTATATCTTCTATTTAATACATATGCCGGTGTTCCGCCTTGGTTTCCAGGCCAAAACGGCTCACGGCTGGAAGCTTAATTATTAGTGAAATATTATATTAATTTAATAGCATTTATTTAGGTAGTATTTATTCTGATGCCTACCTATTATCTATGCCTGCTAGGTTGTAGTATGCTCGCACTCCCATCAAAAGTATATCCAGAATTGTAATCCTTTATATAAAATACAGAACTCCAACTCGGGTCTAACGGTCCAATAATAGACAAGCATGGGCAATGCAGCGACTTCGGTATTCATCATTGGCCGCAAGGATGGCATCATTGCCTCCTTATCACGACTGCTACGCTCATGCTCCACCAGCGCCTAAATAATGGCGCATCCCATCAATTATATAACCCAAGTCGTAGATTTCTGTCGGGATACAGCCGGGAATTGCGATTGCGTGATGCAGACAACCCAGCATTGGACCACAATCTGCATCTACTGCTCCGGGATCGCAATATCCCACCGCGATAGTCCCACCATGCCATAAGCAACAATGATATTTGACCTCATTATTCTCCTCTCGCCTCAATTCTCTTCAGCTCGACTCTCCAACTAAACAAATACCAATCAACCACCATGGCCTCCCGTCACGACGCCTCATCCCAATTCCAAGTGGCCATCGCAGGAGGAGGCATCGCCGGCCTCATCACTGCAGTCGCCCTCCTCAAGCACCCCGGCGTCAGCGTGCAAGTGTACGAGCGCGCCCCCGAGTTCAAGGAGATAGGCGCCAGCATCGGCATCGGCCCCAACGGCCTCCGGTCCCTCGAGAAGCTGGGCGTCGAGCGCGCCTTTGCCGAGGGGATCTCGCAGCAGCAAAAGTCGGACTGGCCCATGGTTTACCGGCACTGGAAGACGGAGGAGGTGATCGGCCATGACGTGTACCACACGGTAAAAACGAGGAAGCACTCTACCGCGAGGTTTCATAGGGCGCATCTACACCAGGCTCTGCTTGAGACTCTACCGGGGGATCTAGTGCACCTTGACAAGAAGACGGTTGATGTCCAGGCTGATCCTGACTCTGGGGCGACGCTCTACTTTGAAGATGGGTCAACAGCCACAGCGGACATTGTCATTGGAGCAGATGGCATTCACTCGGTATGGGAGTTTATCTTACAAGTAGTCAGATATTAACTCTACAACAGGTTGTTCGCAAAAAGTTTGTGCCGCAGCATGAGCTTCGTTGGACCGGCTGGGTTGCCCTCCGAGCGACCTTTGAGGCTTCTCGTCTAGAGGGCATTGAATTTCCCGAAGATGCGGTACACTGGGTGAGTTGCAGTTGCATAATTTAGTTACGGCCTATGAACTCGAGATTTCGTGGCTAACAAAACTTGTGCTAGATTGGCCACGAGACCAACTTCTTTCACTCACACTTGGGTAAGTCGTCTCATGACATATGCCATCTCCTCCGACTAACCTTTGGCAGGCAATGGTCTCTTCACCATCGTCGGCGGCTTCCACGCAGATCCTTCAGACCCTAAAGCTCCCGGCAAGGATGCAAAGTGGGACGAACTCGGAAGCGTAGAGGAGTTTAAGGAGCTGTACAAGGTAAGCACAGTTATGATTCCTCTGCAAGCACATGTAATCTGACTAACATTTTCTCAGAACTGGAACCCAACCGTCCGCTCCCTCATCGAAGCAACCCCCTACGTCTGCCTCTTCCCCAACTTTGCCGGCGCAGCCCTCGACACCATCTCCTTCTCCAACCGCGTCACCCTCGTCGGCGACGCAGCCCACACCCACGGAGGAGCCTTCGCAGCCGGAGGCTCCCTCGCCATCGACGACGCCTACGCCCTGTACCGTGCCCTCGACCACGTCTGGCCAGCGTCGTCCTCCGGGTCAGCAAAGCCGACAAAGGAGCAGATCGCGCAGATCTTCAGGATATACGAGGCAACCCGCAAGCCTCACATCGACAAGCTTCTGGCGGTTGTGCACAAGGCGCTCGCGGGGCAAAAGGCGAATGTGGAGAGGGGCAAGACGGAGACGGACGAGCAGCTTAGGGAGAGGGTGCTGCAGAGGATGGATCCGTGGTGGATCAGCGAGCATGACGTTGAAGCAGCGTTTCAGGATGCGCTGAAGAGGGTTGAGGGGGATGATGGGAAGCCTCGATCGAAACTATAGACTCCCAAGATAGACTAGAAACTTAGATGAGATAGAGCGAACCAGCATCAGCACTATCTTGCTGCGTCCACTTACAACATTTGTCCCATGGTTGTGGGTGTTGGTTTAATTCTCTTAGTTAACCTCGTGGTTACAGAGCTACCATTAGCAAGCAATCTTGTGAATAGCTCCCTTTTTTCACTTTTCAACTCTTAGACCACACTCATGTACGAGAAAAAGTCGTGTCCAGACTGCTACAGAGCTAACACTACGCCTGCATTTATAGCTCTAATAAAACCTACGGGAATGACGAAACTTGCTACAGCTATATACGTTGATATTGAATGTTGGCCAACACGACATGCATACAGCATGGAATCGAGAGGAGGGCTGTAGGGTAGCTCGTCCAGCCCAGACTTAGCGAGTCAAGCTGGACTCTCAGTGGAGAATCTCACCGGGCGGGATAATATCGATCTTTACCTCCTGTATGTCTTTCTAATTATTATTTTTATTTTGCCGCGTTTTAAAAGGCCTCCTTTATACTTATTAAACAATTTAACGGAATTTCCCCCGGCTTGTCCTTAACGGCTCTATCTATGGAGACGAGTCGACTCACGGGCGGACGCATGCCTGAGTGTTTAAGGGGCCGCGGGGCTCTGTCATTGCTGGTACCGCAAACGGTTCTGGAACCCTCCTCGCCCAGCTCACCCGTCTTCCCAGCAAGGATACGTCACAGATATTACAGGGCTCGTTAAAGAGACTGCAGACTAGAGGCCTGAAATCTTGAGCATTACCGACTGTGGCGAGCTGGCTCGTGCTCGTTGTCACCCCGATGCAACAGTCACCTGGATCCTCATTGGGTTTACAGTCCTCAAGAGCGCCAGCTGGCAGAGCTATTCCCACGCCATTACGTATGCTGTTGCTGTGCTCCAGTCTCCTGCCGCGGCAACCCCGGATTGGACCCCATGGTTTTGGTTGTCGCGGGGGCGCGTTGCAGCTCGCGGGCGTGATCACCAAGTCAGCTGAGTGGGCGGAGCGCCGGGCGAGGCTCCTGATGTTGACAAGACTGGCACCGTCGCCCAAGGGGCGTCTGGGTGCCTGTGTTGTGGGGTCTGGCCAGGATGAGAGCATGGCAACAGCATGCATCGTGGCCCCTGTCGCTGGTAAATATCACGCATCCTGTGCCTGAAGGTGTGGTCAAGGACGTCTCCTGGTGTGTCACCCCTGAAGCCAAGTCGAACATGTTCGTGTCATCCCTGGAGCTGGCGTTGAAGTAAACTACAATCGTTCGTGCGGGGAACCCGCGTTGGAGCAGCAATTCCGGTGGTCAGAACGAGGGAGTCCCCTGGGTCATCGTCACTACGAACTGGGAACCTGTTGCTGTCATGGCCTACGTACTCGTATACGCTCCAAGGCAGCCCACGTTGTGGCCCAGCTCGCTTGACGCAGTACTGGGATTCACGTTGTCTCTGGGACCAGAAGAGTGCGGTCGAGATGGATGTCAAACATTGCGGCTCCAAGTTCTCCTGCCTCGAAGCGCGACCCCATTTGCTTCTCTCATGGAGCAGGACAAAGAGGTCATGTTTGCCGGCGGCGGGACTAAAGAGCCCGCTGTGATCACCCAAGCAGATATAGATGGCAAGCTTGGCAGCCTCCTGTCGGCCAGCCATGTCACTCGGGGTTCAACAGACGTGGTCCTCCGGAGCCCCCCTTTCTCCCCGAGGCATCCACATCAGCTTCAGCCTCACGATATTCAAGTATGTTCGGTCGATCCTGTACGACGGGTTGGCCGTCCCTGCCGACCCCTGGGCGTCTGTCAATGTCCGAATGCCGCCGGCCTACACGGACTTGAGGCCGGGGCAAGATGTGTTGGAACGTCCAACAATTGTTGGCTTGGGCGGTATGTATCTTCGGAACCGGAACGCTATCGACTCGTCGTCGGGACGGAGGAGGAAGAAAAGGGTTTCAACACCGAATAGGAAGCTCGACCCAGTCAAAGATAGCTGTGATTTACAGCTGCTGTTGGTTCACGCTGGCGGCATTGGGGAGGTGGTCTGCCTTTTTCGGACATTTTTCGATCAAGCTGGTTCGGTCAGGTCAGCATGATAATCATTCTCGTCACTCACCAACCTTGGCTTTGCCTCAATGGCCCCACGGGTCTTGAGAGTAACAGCCATTGAATATCATTCCATGACACCCGTCGAGCAACTTACCAATAGGATTCTCCCCGAGTTGTTCCCCGTTGTTTGTTGGCCCCCTTCGTCCGGCTGAAATGCGCGGTTTTCTGACACTGAGCATCATGAGGCTCGAGGGCAGTCGATAGCTGCAGCTGAAGTTTCGGACCAACTTGGTTGCAGCACCAGCGGCCTTTGCTCACCGAGTCCCGCCGTCCCCATAATTTTGGCTCCTCACCCCCCCTGATCGGGTTCTGATAACAGCCCGGGCCAGGATAGTAGGGATCGGGTCGGGGCCCGTCCCCGAGTGGTGGGGAAGGGCGAGAAAACAGCGAGACAAGTCCGGAGGCGCAGGCCATATCTTGAACTCTAATTCTTTAATTCAAGATACGACAGAAAACTCCAAAATATCGAGTTGAGCTGTTCAAGTCGCGATATCTCGGTTTGGGTATTTCGTGCGCTCGAACCTCACATGCGGTCTTGGCTCGGGTGCCTTGTTCTGCCGACGGATGTACCGGGCGTCAGCAAAACGGTTATGGATTACATATCGAATAAGCACGTTTTTCAAACGGCGGAGCATAAATACGAAAAACCGGGCCTGGAATTGCTGTAGGCAAATATTCATTGTGATTGATCTTGACCTTGTCTTTGATCGCTGTCGACCAAGATTCAATCAGCCGCGAAAGCACCATGTCAGAATACGGATCGTCGCGGCTCCTAAAGGGTATCTCCATCTTCTCCATTGTCACCGGGTCCCTCGACGTCCTCCTCGGGACTCGCCTGATCGTCCCCGCGCCCAACCAGCAGCTGCCCTTTGATCCCCCAGCCCTGGCGCTGGTGGACAGCCAGCTCCGCTTCCTGGGGGCCATGTGGGCTGGGTACGGCACGCTGCTCTGGTGGGCCAGCAACGACCTGCGGGCCAGACGCGTTCCCCTGGCTCTGCTTGGAGTCGCCATGTTTGCTGGCGGCGTTGGTCGATTGGCTTCGGGCTTAAGCCACGGCTGGAGCGCCTCTACCAAGGTGGCGACGGCTGTGGAGCTGTTGCTTCTCGGTCCGGGGATGATATATCTAGGCCTGCGCGACTAGAACGGGTGTTCTCCTCCATATTACTGGATTTGGTTCAAGTAGTCGAAACTGAAGTGATAAAAGGCCTAGCTAGAGATTCAAAAGAAGCTGGGCATAGTCGGGAGCCTAGTTTACGGCTCGGCTTCTGGATCCGAAAGGCCGGTCACGGGTTTGGCGCAACTGCCGCGGAGTTGGCCCATCCTCGTGGGGTGGCGTCCAACCCTGGAACGGTCGATCATGCTAGAGTGAGGGGGTCCTTGATTGGAGAAGGCGCGGAGATTTGGAAGCTGGAGATGCTGATTCGCGGAGGACATTTTCTTTACGTGCGGAGGTGATGGATGGGTGCGGAGACGCCGGCTCACATCTCACACCATCGACAAGACTGCAGGGATCGGCAAAGGAAACCGAGGACAAGGGGAGGCCGATTAGGGGGGGGGGGACAGGGGGTTAGAGGTATATGAGAGTAAACATGGAACGGAGAGAAACCACGCCGCTCAATAGGTAAACAATATCGCGCAAAGAGGAAGTGAGACTGGAGAGAGATATGGTATCTGGATGGGGGTAAAGGCGAAAACTGTGGGTAATACGGAGCACGTAGATGGAGGACGCTGGAGCTTGACGCCTCTCAGCCCGAGCTGACCACACTCTGCACGTGAACGATGCTGTGCCTTCTGTACCGCTTCTGTACCCTCCATGGAAGCAACCTGAATCGGCCTCACCGCGAAAGTGGTGTAGTGGAGAGTTTTCTCCCCGCGTAGGGCATGCCGTCGCCTCTCAGCTCCAAGCCAGCCATTCACCACGCCTAGATTCAAAAGGTGGCAAGGCTACCCTCGCTGGAGAGCAAGATGCTAAGCTCCAAGAAGGCATGTTAACCGCGCAAGTGGCAATGGAGAGTGAGAGGGCACTAGGGGGTCCCTAGGGAACCCACTAAGGATCCATTGGGCCATGGCAAGATGACGAAATGGCACCAAAGCCAGGGCCATGCAAGCACTAAGGAGCTCCAGGCTCGCCCTCTCTTTTTCGTTACTTTTTCCCCCAGACTTCCCCGGACTTCCCCAGAATGCCCCAGAGGGACCGGTCTCTCGGGTCTAGATACCGATGAGCTAGGAACCCACCTTGAAAAGGTGCTCCTACAGTTGTGAGTCGCACACACCGCGGTTTACAAGTGCCCGGCCGCCCGAATGGTCGATTATACTGGGGTCGAGACCCCTGGACTGATGTACAGATACGGCGCTCGCACACCCGTCAATGGCAGCAGGGAACGGTATCTATGGGGTACATTAGTGTGAAGCCAAGATAAGCCATAGTCCCCTGCACAAGGTTCCAGGCCTTGACTCGCGACCGCAGCAGCCTCGCCGCCATTCACTGTCAGTTTATCTCTTTCCTTGCTATATAATAGCTTTGCCTATCCTTTCCATTTTTCCCCCTTCTTCTTTCTTCTCCACCAAATCCTTCCTCCCCCCTCATCTCCATCTTTCTCTTTCTCATTGCCCTTCCTCCGCCATGAATCAGTCAGACGAGGAGAAGCACACCAAGGCCGAGTCGGCCGACCTTGGTAGCATCCAGAATGGCACCCACGCCGACATGGGCCACCTGCACCGCAGGCTGAACAACCGTCAGATCCAGCTCATCGCCGCGGGCGGCTCCATCGGCACGGCCCTCTTCATCAGCATCGGCGGCGGCCTCGCAAAGGGCGGCCCCGGCAGCCTCCTCCTGGCCTACACCCTGTACACCGTCGTGCTCGCCCTCGTCAACAACTCCATCGCCGAGATGAACACCTACATGCCCGTGGCGGGCGGCTTCGTGCGCCTCGCCGGCTACTGGGTTGACGACGCGCTGGGCTTCCTCGCCGGCTGGAACTTTTTCCTCTACGAGGCCCTGATCATCCCCTTTGAGATTACGGCGCTGAACCTGGTTCTGTCCTTTTGGAGCGAAGACATCACGAACCCGGGGCCAACAGCTGGTATCTGCGCTGCTGTCATTATTCTCTATGGGTAAGCAACCCTTGCGATTCCAGCTTTTAACTCTGCTAATTCAATCGCAACAGACTCATCAACATCCTTGCTGTTCGATTCTACGGAGAGGCTGAATTCTGGCTTTCGGGCGGAAAGCTCATCCTGATCTTTATGCTCTTCTCGTTCACCTTTGTCACCATGGTTGGCGGCAACCCCAAGGGTGACGCCTACGGATTCAGATACTTTTCGAACCCAGGCTCCTTTGCGACTTACCTATCCGACGGCGATCTCGGCCGATTCGAGGGTTTCCTCGCTGCTCTCTTCAGCGCTTCCTTCACCGTCGTCGGCCCCGAGTACATCTCGATGGTGTCCGCCGAGGCCCAGCGCCCGAGCATCTACATCAAGTCGGCCTTCAAGACCGTCTACTACCGATTCTGCATCTTCTTCATCGTCGGCGCCCTGGCCGTTGGCATCGTTGTCCCCTACAACCACCCGACCCTGCTCGACATCTACTTTGGAGAAGGTGGTGGTGCCGGTACCGCTGGTGCCTCACCCTACGTCATCGCGATGGAGACGCTGGGCGTCAAGGTCCTGCCTCACATCGTCAACGCCCTGATCCTGACGTCCATCTTCTCGGCCGGAAACACCTACACGTACTGCGCCACCCGCGCCCTCTACTCGCTTGCCCTCGAGGGCCGCGCGCCCCGCTTCCTCCGGTACTGCAACAAGGCCGGCGTGCCCGTCTACTGCTTCTGCGTCGTCATGCTGTTCCCCATGCTCTCCTTCCTCCAGGTCGGCAGCGGCTCGGCCGAGGTGCTGAACTGGCTGATCAGCATCGTCACGGGCGGCGGCCTCATCACCTTCCTCATCATGTCCATCACCTTTGTCAACTACTACAAGGCGTGCGAGGCGCAGGGCGTCGACCGCAAGACCGAGCGGCCCTACTACGGCTACTTCCAGCCCTACGGGGCCTACATCGCCATCGCGGTGCAGTCCGTCATCCTGCTCGGCTACGGCTACTACGCCTTCCGGCCATGGAGCGTCGAGAGCTTCTTCCAGAACTACAGCATGCAGATCTTGGCTGTTGTGCTCTTCTTTGGGTGGAAGCTTGTCAAGAGGACGCGGTACATTCGGCCGCACGAGGTTGATCTTGTTTGGGAGCGGCCCCAGATCGAGGCGTATGAGAATTCCATCACTGAGCCGGCTGTGGGCTTCTGGACCGAGATGGGACAGATGGTGGGATTCCGGAGGAACAAACTTGGCGGGCATGCCTAGACGGGTAGTGTAGATGTTTGATTGTTTATATGTGGGATGGAACTTGAGCAGTTAGAAAACAGTGGACTGACGCTGTTCTATGCTTGATAAGATATATATACCGAGATCTCGTTCTCCGATGCAAATCCAAGGTCATTTTGCCTCCGGTCTAAAGGTTTGGGGTTTATGTGTCTAGTGGTGAACTGAGGTTGCTCCTATGACTAGGATATATGCAGCCAAGACTATTGACAAGCCAAGTTAGTTCTTGGCGAATCTCACAATAGCTTAAACCCCCCTCGATACCGTTACCGATTGTGGTAAACACGCCGAGATGTGTAATTGAAAGTTAAAAAAAAAAAAAAAACACAGTAGACCAACAGCCCTATGATAACCTGTACATTGACGTGTAGCTACAAGATCTCCCTCCCCAGCACTGGGTTTTCCATCACCTCTCCCTTAACATACTTGACAGCCAGCTCGGCCATCTCCTCATCCTCAAGTTTCCAGTGCGCAGGCTCGAAAAGACGGGTAGGCTCATACACCAGCTGCCCAAACTCCCCTCCCAAGGGTCTAACCAACGAGGTCTCACACCTGCCCTCCAAGGACCTCGCCGCCAGCTTGTCCCGCAGGATGTCCAGGGAGGGCGCCCACCGCCCGTCAGTCAGGTTGACGGACTCGAGGGTACAGGATTCCGCCGCCGGGCCCAGAGCACGGCACACGCCCTCGAGCACCTCCTGGCTCATGCGCACGTCCCTGATGCGGACATCGTTGGCGCGGGGCCAGTCGACGTTGGCAAAGGCGCCGCCCATGTAGCACTGGTGCTCCCTCGAGGATCCTTGGTCGTGGACGCCGTACGCGCGCAGGCCGACGTCGATGTGCCGGAGCTGCCGGCCGCGGAGGAGGGCGTTGAGGTACTTTTCGATGTAGACGCTGCTCTCGGCTGGGACGTGGTCCAGTCTCCCGGGCGCGAATTGGAGCATGGTGCCGCCGAGCTCGACAGATTGGAGCTGCTGGCAGGCGGTGCGTAGATCGTCCCAGGCAGCTGCTTCTGGCGACTCGTCGTCGCCGGGGCAGATGGACGAGAAGCCGGACTGGCAGGGGAGGCAGCCGATGGATAGATGCTGCACTTGCACTCCCGCGTTGTGCATCGCCATGGGGAGCTCCGAGATGATCTTGCCCTGGGCGAATGCAAGGGGTGCTCCGACCTGCTCCAGCCTCTCCCAGGTGTGCGGCGCGACGAGGAACTGGGCGAGCTCCTCCGGGTCCGCGAGGACTGAGGGCTCCCAGCCGTGGTTCCAGGGGGCAAAGTACTCGAGGCTGTCGCTGATCCGGAGGGCGATGGGGCGTCCCAGACGTGACGCCAGGGTGGCGACGGTGTTGGCAAAGGTGCGGTCTTGTATCAGGCGGAGCTGTTCCTCGTGTAGGCGGGCGTATTCCCTGTGGGCGTCCCAGAGCATCTTTTGCCATTTGACGGTTTCTTCGGCTGGGAACCGTTGGTCGTCCTCACATTCTTCCCCGTCCGTGATGCCGAGGTGCTTGTTCCATGCCTTCAGCATAAACTCGTACCTCGCCAACGTTTGCCGGACGACGGCCTGATCCCACCTCTTCTCGCCCTCATAGTATATCTCGTCTTCAATCTCCCACTCTTCTCTCGAGCCATAATCATTGGCGCGGAGCTCATCCTCCGCCAACCCCAGATCCTCCTTCCTGACCTGCACGAACAGCCCCAGATCCCGTGCCAACTCGGCAGGGCGGAACTGGATAATGACCTGGATGCCCTGGATGCCCCTCACGATGAGCCGGTTCCCGACTAGCCCTTCCGCACGGTCGAGGGATTCCCGGCTGAGCTCGATGGCCAGCCTCTGGCACAGATGGGGGGATGCAAGCTCATTGAAGGTGCGGCAGACCTGGCGCGCGCGGCGGACGGCGAGGTTGGTCTTGGTCCTCTCATGGGTCCACCAGAGATGGGTCTTATCCTCTCTGGGCCTGTCGTGGTATTTGAGGTGGCCGAAGATCTGGACGAGCAGCTCTTCGGGGAGGTCGAGGATGTTTCTGGAGGCCAGGCTGGGGCGCGAGAGGGACATGGCCTTGGCTCGGAGAGCGGTGCGTTGGTTGTCGACTTGTTGGGCGGCTTTGAACCAAGGTGGGGCGCTCATTACCTCGACCTGGGCTGGGCTGGAGGTGTTGTTGTTGTTGTCCTCGATTGACTCTCTGCTGATGATAAATTCATAACTAATTGGTGGTTCCATGGCCCTCTTGCGGCTGATCATCCCGTCCAAGACGTCTATGCGGCAGAGCTCTTTGTAAATTTCCTCCAGGGAGGTGAGAGAATCGGCTTCCGGCCATTGATCGGGCAGGATGCCGCCGACTCCTGGTGCGGGTTCCATTGAAGTTGGTTGAGATGGAGGGATGGGTGAGTGAGAGAGGTGCGTTGATGAGAGGTGCGTTGATTTATGCATGTCAGCCAGGGTTGGTCACAAAGGAAATCATGCTGTGTGGACCCTTGGCGCTGCAGGTCAGCGGCAACCATGAAGCTCACGCCGGCTGTAAGTCTGGGTAGGATGAGTCCCAGTAAAAGCACTATAGCCTACCCATGCCGTCCAAATATCATATCGTCGGCCCCTGTACGACCGATATGAGCTTTGCCCTTTCGCAAAGTCAATCAGAACTCCACTGAGTTACTGTCTATTCGGTGGCATGGGTAACAGAGTGAGTGAAGCAGTCTCTAATAGGCCCCTCTAACTTGAACGCCTTCTATCCCGTCTATCAACCCACCTTCTATCCTCAAGTCAACTCATCCTCTTACTTCTTCCTCGGAACCCTGACCAACCAATAAATCCCCAACGCCGCCCCAACATTAACAACGCAATACACCCACATAAACCCAAAGTCCCTCCACCGATTCCCAAAGCTCATCCCCATGCCCTCCAAGAACGAGTTCGTATCAGCCATGCTGCAGTACCGACAATCAGCCCCATCTTCAACATACCCGCCTACCCTCGACAGGAATGAATCCATGTACCCGCTGCATGTGGTGTTTCCGGGGGGTTTGAACCGTATCAGCTCGTTTGGTTCGCATGTAACCTGTGCGTTTGCCATGGACGTTCCCATGAGTCCTTCCACGACGTATGTGAAGGGCGATAGCCGATACATGAAGATCCAGAATCGTGGAAGGTCCTGCGGCGACGCCAGAATCCTATCCAAAGTCAGAAATGCCTTGCTTGGAAACACGAAAACTTACCCGCAGAATGAAAAGATCATGATCATGATCAGCGTCACTAACCCACCCGCTACCTCGGCAGTATCAAATCCCGCAATAATCATGTGCGCAAATGTGCTCGTAAACATGAAAAACATCCACACGTGGAGGAACACCGTCACACCACGAGAATCCACCGCATCAGTCGCGTATGCATTGCGGTACAGACCCGTCGGAAAGTACCAGCACACAAACGACAACACAGCCATCAACTAGAAACCAGTCAGACCACTATTAATGCAAGCTTCATCAAGGGGCATACCGAGTTCCAAGCAGCTTCCACCAGGATCGTCGAGATCATAAACGCCTTCCAGGAGTACGTCTTTGATGGCCGCTCCCTCGCCTCGTACATGGTCCGTTGGGCGACGAAATCCGGTAGCATCTGCTGCACGATCTGCGTAAAGATGGTGAGGAAGATGAGGATCCCGAACATTTGGTTCTGGAGACCTCGTTCGGTATTCTTCCCGTTCAGGAACGAAAGTCCAATGAAGAGCGACTAAGGTCTGTTAGTTCGGAGTTTGATCGTCACGATAGACAACACTTACAGCTCCAGCCGATAAAATAACCTTGGAGTAGATGTACCCCGGGCTTCGCCAGTACTGCTGAAACAGCCGCTTGGTGACCTCCTTGAACTGCACCTTTGACGACGCAGCAAACTCGTTGTACTCTGTCGCATCATGATGCACATCCGCGCGTGTCCGAGATGCCCCCTCAGAAACCAACCGACCAAGTTCCTGCTGGACCCGCTCATGCTCAGGAGAAGCCCTCCACACCTCCGGCCAGTCGATATCAGTATGACCCCCTGGTGCCGCCCCGATAACCTCGAGCATGTACTCGGCAGGGTTCGCTCCAGGCGGGCACTTGGGCCCTCCATTGCGAACAAAGTAGTCCACCAAGACGTTCGAGTTCCTCCCCACGTCCCCAAAGTAGATGGTCCTCCCGCGAGACAGCAACAGCAACCTATCAAAGCGCTGGAACAGCATCGCCGACGGCTGATGGATCGTGCACAGGATCGCCTGCCCGTTCCTAGTCAGCTTCTCCATGAGGTTACAAATCGACCAGCTCGTCTGGCTATCAAGCCCCGAAGTCGGCTCGTCGAGAAACAGGAGCAGCTGCGGCCTCGCAGCCAATTCAACCCCTATAGTAAGCCTCTTCCGCTGCTCGACGTTGAGACCCTCCCCCGGAACGCCGATAATCGCATCCGAGTACTCCTCCATGTCGAGCAGGCTGATTACCGTATCCACATAGTCGAGGCGTTCCTGACGCGTATATCTCGCAGGCTGGCGGAGGAGGGCGCTAAAGTTGAGGGCTTCGCGGACGGTCTGGGTGTGGACGTGCAGATCCTGCTGTTGGACGTAGCCGGTTTTGCGTTGGAACGATTCATCGCGTAGTTTTCCGTCGACGAGCATCTCTCCCGTGACGACGCCCATGGTCACTCGACTCGCGAGGACGTCAAGCAAGGTAGTTTTCCCAGCCCCTGATGCTCCCTGGATCTCTCCGTTAGCACTCCCCACAGCATGGAGCGAGGCATACTTACCATCAACGCCGTCAAAGTCCCCGGTTTAACCCACCCGTCGACGTGGTCCAGAATCCTCCGCGTCTCTCCCTTGATCTTGACATCGTAGCAGACATCCCTCCAGTGGAACACAGAAGTCTGCCTCTCCACATCCGTAACCTCTCCCGAGTCATCGCTGCCATTCGGCTGTGCACTTCCTTGGTTTCCCACTTCCTCATCACTACCACTCTTTGGCAAATGCTTCTTCATCCCCTTCCGAGTAAACACCAGAACCTCGCCCTTACTCCTCTCCGAAGCGATCGTCTCCGTAGCCAACAGGTGCAGCCCCATAAACAACACCGTAAAGGCAACGACAACCCCAAAGTTGCGCCACTTGTGAGAGCCCTGATATCCATACGCTGAAGACAGGTACGCAAAGCCCCGGATAAAGTCCTCCCCTGGGACCGACCCCTGGGCCGCACACGCTCGTTCCCCTGGAGAAACCCCCTGGTACTCAGGTCCATCAGGCACAAAGTTGGAGCAAGGGTAGTCCCTACCCCCAAACTCGTTCACAAAAAGACTCTCCAGGCCGTAGTACGTTGGGTTGATCCAGCGAATCCACCCAATCCAACCGGGCATGTACTGAGGCGGGATCGCGAACCCCGTATAAAGCGCAATAACGAGAAGCATAATAGACGCCCTAGCCAAGGCCGCAGCAATCGTCCTCGTCAGCGACGCAATAAGCCGAAACAGCATCGAGAAGCTCATCGTCGTCGCAAAGGACACAAGAAGAAAGAAGAAGAAATGCCCCGGGTCTCGACGGAGGTTCCCCATAAAGTACATGATCGTATTCATCATGATGGTATTAAAGATCTTGTACGGCAGATCCACCACCATTGACGAGAGGGCCTCCGCACTGGGGTGGTACAGGGCATATCGCGCGTGCTTCTCGACAATGTTCCTCTTGGCGTACAGCGTCATGATCTCCAGGACGTTATTGTACGCGTTCATCAGGAGGGTGAAGAAGATGAGCAGCCCGCGCTTGAAGAAGGCCCCCGTGTTCTCGGGCAGGTCGTAAAAGATGCTGGCAATCACCAGCGACTCGACGAGGTTGCAGCACAGCAGCGTGACCGTGACGCTGGGGTCTGCCCTCAGCATCACCCAGCTGCGGCCCAGGGTGAGGCGCATCTGCTCCGCGTACGACAGGGTGAAGGGTGACCTGACCCGCTGGGCTGTCGACTGGTCCATCCTGCGGGACTCGACGAAGCGCTCGTAGTGCTCGCCTCCGAAGGGGTGTCTGGCGAGGTAGTCGTCCATCTCGACGAGGAGACGCCCCCTGTGGGTGCTATTCTTCCAAGCTTGGGCAAACTCCTCAGGTGATCGTGGGGCTTTGCCCTCCCAGCCGGGTCGGATGATCCGTTCCTGGTGGCTCGTCATGGAGGTGAGGAAGTCAGCTGTGGTCTGCTGCTCGGGGCACACGAAGCCCAAGCCTTCAAAGTAAGCCTTTGCTTCGCCCGTCTTGCCAAAGAAGATCTGCCGCCCTTGATACAACACAAGGACCTTATCAAAGACCTGCATCTTCGTTAGCCTTAACACACGATACCTCGTCAATATCAACCCACGTCGTAAGCATCCTGAGACGCCTGATAGATCGCAACCGCAGAAGTGCACCCGACGACATCAGCCTGCGTCCTCAATGTCCGACAGAACTCGAGCGCATTGGCACTATCAAGGCCTCTCGTGCTATTATCCCAGCACTGAAGCGGCGAGTAGCTCAACGCAGCTTCAGCAATGGTAACCCTCTTCCTCTCACCACCGCTAACACCCCTCACAAAGTCATCGCCAACCCGCGTGTTTTTCGTGTGCGAGATACCAAACATAGCCATCGTGACATCCCGCAAGTGCTCGGCGTATTCATGTCGAGAAATACCCTCGGGGATATTCTTAGGACACCTCGCCCGCGCTGCAAAGTAGAGTGTATCCCCAACGGTAAGATGCGCAAAGTGATGGTCCACCTCTGCGGTATAGATAGCTTCGCCTCGAAATGCGCTCCTCATCTCCTCGGGCCGGATCCCAGAATAGTTGATCTCCGAGTCGCCGTCGATGTGAAGGCCATGCGTGTCACCCGCAATCGTCTTGAGAAAGGTCGAACACCCCGAGCCAGGGGGTCCCAGCACAGCCAGCATCTCGCCGCTGTGAAGGACGCCCTCCAGGTCCTGCAGGATATTCACCCGTCTCTGCTTACTGCGCAGAGCCCTCTGGACCATGGCGCCGGCTTCGAGGAGAATGTTGCCGACGCTCTTTTGAAAATCGGTATCGGTCCCGTAGCCAAACACGTTCAGGCTCCTGAACGCCACGCCGGTGGTCCTCAGCGGGTTGCCCTCGGACGTGTCCGTCCGCAGCTCGTAGAAGGCCTTTGCCCACTTCTTGGCGTTGAAGTCGGGGCTGTTGGGGTTGAGGGGTCCGTCTGACTGAGGGAAGAGGGTGCCTGGTGCGGCGTGAGACTGCGTCGTGAGGCGGCGGGCGAGTTCGAGCATGTCCTCGTTGGCGTGGTCCTCCAGGTCTTCGTTGGGGCTCGTGGCTGACTTTTCGTTGCAGGCCTCGGTGAAGGATGTCGTACACGAATCATCCTGAAGGGCCTGGGGAGAGGCTTGTCCAGGGGCGCCGGCCCCAGATTCGAATTGGGTGCCGGATCCCATGGTTGATGTCGTCGTTTGATGTGCTCGTCAAAGCTGAACAGTTGTCGAATAGGGATCCTGCTATAAGGTGCACTTGATCTGGTCTTGAGACTGTGGTTGCAGGAAGAGATGACAACCCCATCGAGTCACTCGGATATTTATACGACATGCTGTCAATTGGATTTCAAATCAATCACCACAGCAAAAGAAAAACGGATTTTGTGAGGTAATTCGGCAAAATTATTATGACAGACGCAAATGCCGGTTCTCATTATGGGAAAGGCGTGGTGCTCGGCAGTGTGGATATGGTGGATACACGTTGAGGGCATTCGGACATTGAAAGACCGAAGTTCCGGTGGGGGTTTTAGTGTGTAACCCTAACCCTGAAACCCCGAGGTCGATCCCACCAGGGTCTCGGACTTTGCCAAGGCCCGCTAGCTTCTCGCAAAACTCCTTAAAGCGGTAGGATGGAAGCTGTCCTCTCGGTGGCGTCAGTGGTTCAACTCGTCGAGTCATCTTGGAAGTCCGAACTTGTTCAACCCTGGCACGCAGCAACAGAAGCGGCTCCAATTATGGCATATCGGTAGATGAAGGAACTACTCCCCACGTGTTGATCCATGTACGGCTACGTATTCTCTTTGGTGAATTCGTATTAAACTATGAGTCTACTGTGCGTTAGCTCAAGACAACGAAAGTGACACAAACGGCAGCCTGTCAATTGTCATCATCAAGAGTAACCTGGGGATGAAATGCTAACTAATCAATTAACCTATCATCTCTGATTTCTTATACCGTAATATTCTAGTCAATTGCCTTACGTGCAGCCCAAATGTCGAGGTAGAAACGCTGTTAACCACTGCATGTGGGCCCTGCGGGGATTTCTCCCCCCGAACCTCCGTCTCCCGTCATCTCGTCTCGCCACTTTCTCTCCAACCTCGTCTCCCTTGCTCGCCTTCCCCCAACTGTTCGAAAGCTCGAGCCCCTTTCTTTATCTTGTCTTATCAGATCGTAAACCGATCGAAATGTCCGACGCAGGCGCGGCGGGCCCCGACCAGCTCAACCGCCTCTCAGTGAGCTGCTCCCCTCAATTGGATCCCCGGACTCTTTTCTGTCGATCCGGGGAATTCGTCCTCCTTGGCTCCCCCACAGCTGAGACTGTTCGCTGACTTTATAAGTGCACGAGATGCAAAGAGCGCAAGGTCCGCTGCAACCGTATTATGCCACAATGCAGCCGCTGCAGGGCCCAAGATCTGGACTGTGTCTACCCGGTTCGGGCCAAGAGGAGAACAACCCGGCTACTTGACCCGTCATTGTAAGTATCCCCTCTGCCCCATCGACTCATTCAGCTGTTGACGCTCTGCATCTCCAAGGGCTGCCAGCTCCAGCGCTGCTTTAACTACCATCCTTGATCGTCTTCAGCGTCTCGAGGCCCAGACTGCGTCCTCCTCTTCAGCCATTAATGCTTCTGCTCCCACCCCCTTCACAGCCAATGCCTCCTCCACCTCCTCATCTCCAGCTGGGTCCAGCAGCGTCAACTACAATGACTACTCCTGTGCGACGACTCCTCATCGCCCTCGTAACGAGATTGACGCCACGGCTATTCTCAAAGAGGCCGTGGACCAAGTCCAAGAGCTGAGGCTGCGAGCCTTTGGATCCGCCGTCATTACAGACTCCATCGTCATCCCCACAGATCTCGCCAAGGAGTGGGTTCGAAGTATGCCGACTTTTTTGACAATTCCCAAACATAGTCCTAACGTTCTCAGACTACTTTACTCACATGCCTGCGTGCATGTTCCTCAGCCTCGTTGACAAGCGACTAATAGAGCTGCTACCCGACATCATCGACCTGCCGCACATCCACATCGACCCAGTCATCCTCGTCATGTACTACACCATCCTATATCACGGGTGCGCCCTAAAGGCCAGCAACATGACCTCCACCGTCAGCATCGAATACATACGGTCAACGTATCTCGGCTGCCTCCGAGCGATCCCCAGCTGGGAACGAGAAGCCTCGGGCACAATCACGGACCTGATCGCCGCACTCTTCATGGTATTCCACCGCTGTATCATATTTAGCCCTTACAGTACTAACAATCCAGACCCGCGTGGCCGCTGAGTGGTTCGACTATGACCTCGCTTGGAAAATGTTCAAGCACGCCTGCGAGTACTGCCAGGCTCTCAACCTGCACAACCTCGACGGCGACCAAAACGTCAAGTTTCTTGATGAGAACACATGCGACAATGAGAGGAGAGGATTCTGGGAGGTGATACAAATAGACCTGTTCTTCCGCCTCGTCCTCAACACGCCACCGGCCATCACGAACAACCCCTGGAAGGTCAACCTCCCCTGGCTGGACGCTGATTCGCCTCCCCCTCACGGCGTGCAGTCCATGGCATTCCTGGCCAGCTCCCGGATCAGCCTCGTCATCGCCCGGTTCTTTGCCATGCTCGATGACCCGAAGAACACAACAAAGTCTGAGATCATGGCCAAGACCGAGGACCTCTGCCGGGAGGTTCAGCAGATTTACACCGAGTGGCAGCTGGTAAGAAATCAAAAACACCTAATAATGTATCATTCTTACAAGTCCTCAGAACGAATGGATTGCAAACGCCCCGGACAATGATGAGCAAGACGTCTGGGTGGTGGCAGATGTCATCCTCACCGGTTACACCTCCATCATCTACATGTTCCGCAAGATGGCCGTCCTCGACTCAAACTCCCCCAGACCCCCAACAACAGACCTAGACATTCCAGACTCGCCCATAGTCGAGGACGCAGCCCGGCACGTCATCGACGTCCTGGGTCGCCTGCTCACCATGTACCCGTACGTGGAGACCATGACCTGTCTCTTCGGGGCCTACAGGTGCTACATCGCCTATGCGTACCTAGCCAACACTATTCTGCAAGCCCAGGATGCTGGGCAGTTCATGGAGGATGCCAGGCTGCTGGACCGGGTGGGGAATCAGGCGGCGTACTTGGCCAGGGGGCAGACGGACATTGTGCCCTTGGTTCGGGCGATGCAGACGATCAACGACGAGATTCGAAAAAAGCTAGATAAACGAGTCAAGTGATGGTTCTGAATTGTCAGTTCCCGTTCTTCGACATCACAGGGCGTCTCGCCGTCTCTCATACTACAGTAACCAATGTGTGAGTTGTGTTGTAACCTGTAAACCAGCAAGGCTAGAGAACTATGGCAAAGGGAATTCCGCAGCAAGCTCAGAGGTGACAAAAAATGAATCTTGCAGCCATATTCAAAATTAAAATTGTTCAAGAATCCTCTCTCTCTTCCATCCTTCCAAATTCAGTCGAACCGCCCCCTGTTGGCATTGTCCTTGGCGATCTGATACGCCGCCCTCTCGAGGTCCCTCCAGTCAGGAACCGCCTCCATGACGGCGAGGCCCCCCTCAGCCTGCCGCTTCTTGCAAGGGTCGCACGCCCCGTCCTGGTGGTAGACCCAGTCCTTGCGGACCTGCTGGATCTCGACGCAGTCGAGGTGGTACTTGATGCGGCGGTCGTGGCAGAATTCCTTGAGCTTCACCTGGAAGCAGCCGCATTTGAAGAGGAAAATGTCCCACTTGCACATGCTGTGCTGGGTTTGTAGACGAGTAGCTGAGTTTGTCAGGGAACAACCAAGGACTGTTGTGGGAGATTCGGTTGTTGAGGTTTTCGACGGGGGGAGACTCAAAAGGATGAGAATGAGGATGCAGTTCCAAGTTTCCGGCGAGATTCATCCCCCTTATTATACATTTTTTGCGATAACGAAAATTCAATCCAATCACTGACACGAGTCTAGGCCAATCCTGAGTCAAACGACTCACTTGCCGACTGAAGCAGCCTGCAAACAGAGCCAGAGCCAGTCATCGCAGAGGATTAAACACGACATACCCGGGTAGATTGGGGGTCCTCTCCTTCTCTACCCGTGCTCATATTATAATCCCAGTCACTGCCCGCCGTATCAGATTTACATCCCGACACCGGATCGCCTTGACACCTAGGTAGCCTGTACATCCGGCACTGAACAGCCCTGCGATGGGATGTTGTATGACGGCTTGTGTTACCACCCATAACCAATCAGACCGATAATGGCTGGGGCCCAGAGCCGTTAATCTCTGATTCACTTCTAGAGCCACCTCATAAATCATAGGGATAGAGTCATCGACTTCTACCATGTATTCATGTGGTCCATCGACACATTTAACATGTCCATGACCGCAGCTGCAGTTCAAATATCGATACAGGGTAGCTATTACAGTCTGACCATGGACTTGCACGGTACCCATACACCGTGTCAGCTTGGCGCACCTCGTGAACGAGTGATAGGCCCCCTAATTCAGCTTCTTTCAGGGGTTTAGCCGCTAACACCCCCCTGCAGCCCACTTCAACCATGCCTCGGGTCCCTTTTTCTCCAGCCTCAACACCATCCGCCGCATCCCCGCGAAGGCCACGACATCACCTTTCCTCTGCACGAGACAGCTCCTTTTTTTTTTTTTTTGCTTCCTGCTTCTCTGCTTTACGCGCAACTCCCTCGCGCATTGCATCCAGGACCGTTCTCTTTATCCATTCTTGTTCTTGCTCCGTCAATCTTTGACCCTTTTCTTCGTCCGCCATGAGCTGAAGCCTCGAAATCGCATTTCGACCCCAGAACCGCCGCCATGGGCCTCCTGTCCTTCTTCCGGAGTGTCTACGACCACGACACCCTCGACACTCGCTTCACCACCTCGTCGTCCGTTCCCTACCAGACCGTCATCGATGCGCGATCCGACCCCGCGCTGAAGAAGGAGTCGTCCGCCCCCACCAAGGAGCGAAGCAAGACGCAACCTTCGAAATGGAACACGCCCGAGTTCTACCTCTACTATCTCGTCTTTGCCGTGGCAATCCCCTACATGTTTTGGATCGCATACGATGTCTCGCGACGTACGCGACAGCTCCCCCTCCGGCTTGGCCCTGCTGACGCTTTTGTTGTAGCTACCGATCCTCGATATAGCAAGTTCGAGAGGTACTTGTCTCCCGGCTGGATCCCCGGACGCCGGATCGACACCTCCGATGCGCAGTACCACGTCTTCCGAACAAACATCCCGTACATGGGCTCCCTCCTCCTCTTCCACCCGCTGCTGAGGAAGGCCTGGAACACCGTATATCCCCTCCCCGAGAGAAGCCAGGGAGGTCGCAGCCGTCTGGACCAGCGGGCTTCCTTCGACTTTGTCTTTGCCTTCCTCTTCCTGTTCGCCCTGCACGGGCTCTCGGCCTTCAAGATCTTCCTGATCCTCTGGATAAACTACCAGCTGGCCACCAAGCTGCCTCGACGATACGTCCCCGCCGCCACCTGGATCTTCAACATTGCCATTCTGTTCGCCAACGAGCTCACCCAGGGATGGCGCTTCAGGATCCTGGCCGGCTTCATCTCCCCTCCCACGATGGGTCTGGTGAACAACAAGATGCGTCCGATCGACTCGGAGCTGATGACACTGGGAGCCACCTTCGACAACACCTTTAGGGGTATTCTCGCCAGGTGGGAGGTCCTCTTCAACCTCACCATCCTACGCCTCATTAGCTTCAACTTGGACTACTACTGGAGCGTCGACCGCAGCAACTCCAATGCTCTGGAGGTGAGTTTTGATCCCCGGCATATTGCTTTGGGCGTGTTGGGAATTCTGTTTTCTGATCTTTGTTTTTTGTTCTGATGCTTAAAGAAGAAGCAACTGGACCCAGCAAACCTCTCAGAAAGAGACCGTGTCTCCATCCCCGCCGACGTCAGGGACTTCACCTTCCGCAACTACGTGGGCTACGCCATCTACGCGCCGCTCTACCTTGTGGGCCCCATCGTGACCTTCAACGACTACGTCTCCCAGGCCAAGTACCGGGCCGCGAGCATCGAGACGGGCCGCATCATCCGCTACGGCATCCGCTTCCTCCTCGTGCTGCTGGCTATGGAAGTGATTCTGCACTACGACTACGTCTGCGCCATCAGCAAGGGCAGGCCCGTGTGGGGCTCCTACACGGCCGCCCAGCTCAGCCTCCTGTCCTTCTTCAACCTCCACATCATCTGGCTGAAGCTCCTCATCCCCTGGCGCATGTTCCGCCTCTGGTCGCTCATCGACGGCGTCGACCCGCCCGAGAACATGGTCCGCTGCGTCAGCAACAACTACAGCACCCAGCTGTTCTGGCGGGCGTGGCACCGCTCCTACAACCGCTGGCTGATCCGGTACATCTATGTGCCCCTGGGCGGGTCGTCGTTCCGCAACTGGCGGAGCACGGCGCGCTCCATCGTCACGTACCTCCTCGTCTTCACCTTTGTGGCGCTGTGGCACGACATCCAGCTGCGCCTGCTGATCTGGGGGTGGCTGATCGTGCTGTTCATGCTGCCCGAGTGGATCGCGGCGTATCTGTTCCCGCAGCGCAAGTGGGAGAGCCAGCCGACGGCCTATAGGATGCTGTGCTGCGTCGGGAGCGTGGCGAACGTGTTCATGATGATCTCGGCGAATCTGGTGGGCTTCGCCGTCGGCCTCGATGGTCTACAGAGCATCCTCCAGAGCATTCTACACGACTGGTCAGGTATGTTGATGAAGCGTTTGAAAACTTCTGGTTTGACACGGACGTTGCTGACTTGAATAGGTATGATCTTTCTCATTACGGCGTGCTCATGTCTCTTTGTGGGCATCCAAATCATGTTTGAGATTCGCGAGTCGGAGAAGCGAAGAGGAGTTTTGCTCAGATGCTAGACGCGGGCAAGAGAGAGCTATTGTATATTTATTTGTAATTGTATTACCAGGTGCGCCGTTTTGGATAGGCACATAATCGGATGGCAATGAATGACATGCAAGATATGTTCAACAGGATCTTGAGCACAAGCTCTCGGGTGCACCTTTGTCGGATATGATAGAATGCTCAGTATGTAATATCATTAAGGTTTATCCATAATGCTATCTCTCGTGTCGCTGTCGAATGCCAAACAATGGGTATCCTTGGCCATTAAATCCAAACCAGCAGAGGCGCGTCTATGTCCTCAATGCCGCACAGAGCCAACCAACGCAACGCCGCCGCATCAACAATGCTGAACCACATAAAGACTCCTTCAATCCTCACGCATTTCCATCACCTGTACATTCTATCCGGAGCCTCGGGCGCACTCCCGATGGCGTACTTGTTCTCCATATTGTTCATCTCGACGTCGGCGTTCGCCCTAGAGTACGGCTGCGTCGCAAACTTGCCCTCCAACCCAAGCTTCTTCTCCGTCAGCCAGCGGCGCACCCAGATGACGCACCAGACGATGCAGAAGATGACCACGATCCCGACCGCAATGCCAACAATGTATGCCGCAACGATGCCTCGCCCGCCAACCTCGTTATGGTCGAGGAAGTTGTAGACGTAGAAACCCTGCGTCTCGGCGGTGAGGTACGCCAGCCCGAGGTACAAGGCCAAGATGAAGACCAGCCAGGGGATGTGCACCCACGCGGGGGGGTTCGTCCGCGGGATGACCACCTCGAAGAGCGCAAACAGGCTGTTCAGACCGTGCTGGCTGACGTTGGACCACGCCGTGAACTCGACGGGGAACCAGGGGCCCTCATAGAGCACGACCCAGTATACGATGGTAACGAGGAACGGGTACGTGACGATGGTCGAGTAGAAGAGCGCGTGGAGGGCCTGCAGCGGGCGCGGGAAGCTGTTGAGGAGGGACCGCCCGCGCAGCGCGTACGTCAGGGTGTGGACCGCCGCGGCGAGGAAGTAGAAGGCGATGCCCCAGTACGTCAGGATGGTGAAGTAGCTGAAGGACTGCTTGACGTCCTCGCAGCCGCCGAGGTCCTCGTGGGCGCACGTCCAGCCGATGATGAAGAAGCGAGTCGCGAAGGCGTACAGCGAGATGAGCGCGCGGCAGGCGAAGAGGAGCCAGGGACCCAGCAGCCACGACGTCTCGAAGCGGTTGGAGGGATCCCAGAGGTCGTTGCCGAACCGGAAGGACGCCATTGTTGCTTGAGGCGGCCGATAATTAAATGATTAGTAGGTTGGGAAGAGATTGTTGTTGATGTGTCTCTCCCCCCAAAGGTTTTTTTGGGCGGTGATGTTTCCCTTTACATACAAACCTGGAGGACCTCAACCTAGCTTCTTCCGGTCCAGGGTTGGGTTATTTTGGATCCTGCCCGCTGACTGCTGACTGCCAACAGCGGACTAGGCCAGTTGGAGCCGCTTCGCTGAGCTCAGATGACTGGGAGCCTCCATGGCGCAGGGCTGGGACTGTGGCTTGGGTGCTTGGCTCTCGCGCCCAAGTGCGAACGGATCAATGACAGCGATGCTCTGGAATGGAGGCTGGTATGTAGGTGAGAAGAGGATGACATTATTTTCCCTTCGACTTTCTTAAAGTGGACGATATGCAGAGTTGTTGGTGGTTTGCATCTCTAAGGGTCCAGGCTCTCGGGTGCAGGCAAGCTAATAATTGCCAGACTGGGGCTCTCTTCTCGATCCATTTGGTGTAAACATTGCCATCAAAGAGCCCGAGTTTAGAACAGCACCCGGTTGAGTCACATATGCTCAACAACCACAAACACCTGGTTGCTCGCATTGAAGTCTCACCTGCCGAGGCTGGTAGATTGATACGGATGATTCAATATCCGATCAATGGATTGTGGCGGCAAATAGGCGTGGGCCTCCCTATTCTTCCTGCTGCTCCCTTAAAGGCGTGCTCGCTGCTCACCGATCCAGTGATTATATGCAGGCCTGCCCAAGGTATCAATGCAAACCTGCTGAGTTTTTCATCTCTGTTCATCCGATGCACTCCCGGGCACCGGTGAATGTCAAAGCCGTGATTGACGAGGATGATTGCCTGGCAGGGAGGAAGGCAATCAAAGTGAAAACCACCCGGATGACATGCAGGGCCTAGCTCGAGAATGAGTTTTCGGATGCAGCCGTTGGGCTCAACGGCCTCCATAACGGAAAGCTCTTGGCGCCACAGAAGGATCCTTTCGCTACTCAAACCTTACTGAACGTTCCATTAATCTCTGCGAAGCTTCAATACGACCTTCTGGCCCCTCCCGGAGAGGACGGGAAGAGGACGGGTACCCGAGCGCAGGGCTTACAAACACTCAACATGAGGAAACTGTCAAAACTCCAGCAACGTGTGCAGCTCATCAACTTCAGGCCTCGGTTTTAGATATATATACAATCGGCGGTAGAGGGCGTCATAAACAGCTGGAGGATCAGCAAGACATCACGGGCCACAGGTAGCACCCTGAGGTTTGTCTGGGTCTTCCCGGCCGCTGGGGCGGCCGGCGGAATGAACCGTGCACTGGACCGCTGTCTCAATCCATCAATCAGTTCTCGGGCTAAGGTCCACGATCTTTTGGCGTCCTTCGGTAGTGGGCTGCTGCTACTGTAGCTTTGGTGGGATACCTTCTGGAGACATGGCAAACAAGAAGACGTGGCAATGTCTCGCTGGACATTCGAGAGGCGTTAAAAGAAACAGAGTCGATGGCGATACTGACCCTCGATTCGCAGAGGCCCAACGCAGGTTAAATGAGTCACTGATTTTGCCCCTCTCCTCCCCCGATCGGATCGCAAGCCCCCTTTTGACAAGACCGAGAAAAAGGAAGTTTTCGAATTCCGCGTAAGCCAGCGGGGCGCCTTCATCGACGTGTTGGACCCAGAGGCCGAAAAGTCAACAAGCCCATGGGCTCTGGGCTATTGGCTGAGCCGCCGCGCATCCAGCACCCAGCGTGCCACGGGACATGGGGGTCTCGGAGGGGGAAAGGGTCGGGTCCGGGCTCTTTGATTTGAGTGCGCACCGCCAGACGCGTTGCCCCTGAGCTAAAAAAATCTCGTGAGGATAATTTCCATGTCTGCGTCTCGTGGGCGCTTGTCATCGATAGACAGGATTTTAGCTTTGATCAAGATGGAGACGGTGCGGGATGGCGACATGCCGAGATGGTGGGAAGCGCGGCAAAGCCATCAAAATATCGGGCTTTGATATGAGGACACGGTAAAAAAGGCTTTGCAAGGAAATCGACGTTGAGAGGCCAGAGTCTAGAGCCTCGGTAGATCTAGAACCATTGATCGTCGTCGACTCGGGGATCGACTCTGGCCAGGCCTAGTCGATTTTTGATCGAGCCTTATGCGCTGCAATCCATGCATGCGAACCTGCACCCGAGCTTGATGTTATTGAACACGCAAGCCACTGCTCATTCCATTCTCTGCCCCTGAAGCCTTGGGATCGAGATGTCACCTTTCTAGTGTCTGATTGCTTGCCGTGTGGTGGCTTCAAGGTTAAGTCACGTCGAGTCCGTCTCGCTAAGGTCAGCCATCAATTTCGAGGACAATCTTCTCGCTCTCGTTACAATTGCTCGGGACTTTTGCTCATTGGATAACCATCAATCGATAGAGCCGGCATTAGCACGCAATAGCAGAAACCGTTCAGATGATGAAGAAATCACAAACCAACCATCCAAGACAATCAAGGTTTGTTGCCCAAGCCCGACTCCACTGGCCAATGTCCAATCCAGCTGGCTTCCATCGGAGAACTGCAGTGAGTGGACTGCCCTGTAGCGACCCTGAGTGGCCCCTAGTGGCCCCTACCTGCCAGGGGCCCTTTCAGGGGGGGCGAGATGGTACCTGCGTTTAGCGGCTATTAGTGGTCAAGCCGGCCGCCAAGAGCGCCGTTGGTGGGAGGCCACTTGCTGGTGTGGTTCAGGCTCAGGGGCCCAAGGGAAGGGAAAGCAGCCAGCCCAGCCAGCCCAAAGGGAAACGCGGAGCGAGGAGAATGAGAGGAGAGGAAGGAAGGAGGCAAAGACCCCGGACCAGAAGTGGAAGTTATTAACCAAGGTTGGCGGGCTTGCTGGGTTAGGCGCGCCTAGGATTCGAGGAAAGAGCGGGCAAGCCTTTGATCAGTTTCATTCCGTCTTTATTGATTCATCACATTCGATTTCTCAAGCTTCTCCTTTTTCACCCATCAACGCCCAGAACCTTGAACCCAGCTGCGCGTTCTTCCATCCACGGCCCTTATTAAGCGTTCGTATCCTCCTTGCGAATTAGCAAGCGGATCCCTCATTTTTGTTGTCTTTTTTTGTGGGCTGCGGCTACCCCGGATTGTCAACCAGAAGCCGCTTGGCTCCCCCCCCCCCTCCTCTTCGGACGGCCAACAGCACGCTTGCTCAGTGCTTGGGCGATTTGGGCGGCCTGTTTGTGGCCTCTTGGGTCCCCCGATCAGCTGATGATCCTCCCCTTTGCAGACCTGCGCTACAGATAGAAGCTGCGACCTCTTCCCAGCTCCCACGTTCCCGCCGATCTCTCCCCAAGCTTGCTTGCGCCTCATTGACTCTCGAGACCTTGAAACCAACGTCGGCCTAACTGTTCTCCAATCACCATCTATTGGGAAAAATCCCCCTCCCCGTTTTGCTGTGATCAACTTTTGCTGGACCATGGCTCTCTCTGTTGCTTGAACCTTGGCAGTAGGCGGAGCTTCCAACGATGCGATAGAACCCCCTCCCCTCCTTTGTCTCCAACTGCTTCCGCTCGTTCGCTCGACACGCTGTACGACGCCGCCTCAAACCAACAAAATTCACCCGAGATCCCCCCTACCATCGCTGTTGCGCATTTGTCCCCAGCTGTCGCGTCTCCCGCCGATTCGTGCTCCGTCAATCGGCCACCGGACGGCTGCCCGCAGGTCCTCGACCCCATTCGTCCTAGCCATAGCCACGCGCCCGCCGCCTCCATGATGTCCTCAGCCATTCGGCCGTCCTCAGAAGTGTCCATCTCGGGCACCGGTACCGCCACCATGTCCCATTCCAAGATGCCGCCGCTGTCATTCGATACCCCGGGCGACCTTCGAATCGTCCTCGTCCCAACCTCTGACGATGGTAACACCGCCTCAGACCGCCCACAATCCGAGATCAACCACCGATTTTCGACCGATAGTTACAGGTCATACAGGGCTCCAAATCAAGACATCCCAACGCATCCCGTTCCGTCCCTGCAAGAAGCCTTTGCTGAGTCACTGGATGAAGTCACTGGTGGTCAAGATGGTCCTGGAAAGCCTAAATTGAGAGACCTCGGCGCCAAGAGCCGACGGGAGAAACTCCTTGAGCAGGATGCCGAGGATGACCCCTTCGATACGGTCTGGCGATACCGTCCGGGCCAACAACAACACGAAATGTACAAGCTCATCTCACAGATCACCTTTGGTGTCTATCTGCTCCTGAACAGTCTGGCTGCCGATAATGCCCAGGTCGTCACCATCCTCCAAGGCCACATCGACGAAGTGGACGAGTTCCTTGAGGTTATGCTTGAGGACTTTGCTCAGGCTCACAAGGACCTCACGGAACGGATTGCCCATCTTCAACTCCCCATGGCAAACAGGCAGGCCTTCGAAGGCATGCTTGAGGACCGCAACTTTCGCGCTCAGATTCTTGCCGGGAATGAGAAGATCGATCACATCCTGGCTCGGACCAACGCCGCCATGAAGCAGTGGGACGACGACATTGATGCTGGCCTCCGCTCCAGCGAGGCATTCATGGACTGGCTCAATGAGCAAAAGAACACCAAGTGGCCCGAGTCCGAACCCGACCTGAGCAGCATCTTTCTGGCGATGAAGGGCAACGCCGACGGTTGGCTCAACGCCTTCGACGACCTGAACAATCAGGCCCAGGACCTGAACGGACTGATCATCAAGCTTATGACGATTGTGGCCGAAATGGAGAAGACAGCCGGCGAGATCAGCCGAAAGACTTGGGTAAGGAGGCTGTCCGTATCTCCGAATACCAATGCTAACACTGATAGGCAACTATTCCTCCATTCTCTCTCCCAGTAAACGCCCCAAACACCGAGGAAGAGTCAGTCACATCATCGCCAGAGACAAATCCCATTGAGAAATCCACCACCCCCGTGGCCAGCATTCGAAGTGGCGAGATTGGCGCAGCCAGCATCCGAAGTGGAGAGACTGGTGCGACGCTTCAGGCTCCCAAGCCCCAGGAGGACGACGTCTCGACACTCAGTGACTTTCCTCTCCCAGGAGGCACCCCGTTGCTACCGCCCCGTGCAAGCACTCGTCTCTCGCCCAGGCCCAGTGCCTCGCCCAGCCTCAGCCCATCACCCAAGCCGAGTTCTTCGCCGAAGCCCAGTGCGTCACCTAAGCCTACTGCATCGTCCTCTTCTTCTGGCGCAACTACGCCCAAAGCACCCATCAGGGAAGAGCAGGAAGAGTCGGATGCTAGTGACAGGCACAGTGGCCTCGACGATGGTCCGTTGTATATCCTCCAGCCCCGGACTTACACCCCGCAACCACCTGCTTCTCCGGTGGCCAAGAGCCCCGACACACCCACCGCCCCCGAGCAAATCCAGCGGCGAACCATAATACAGCCTGTTCAAGAAGAAGCAGCACTACAGAAGAGTACATCCCTCCGGCAGCGCGTATCTCAAAAGACAACACCACCCGACTCGATCCAAATCCCACCGAGGAATGCATCCGAGGCACATTCCATCCGCCCGTCCCCTGCCGGAATAACGCCTCGCACCTCGAGGACCGCAGCGCCCGATTATTCACATGCCTCAGACCTGGAGGCCTACCAAGCTCACCGTCTCCCTCGCGCCAGTTCCCATGCAGACTTCTCTGCCGCTCCTGTTCGCCCTCCTCTTCTGGCATCGCCTCACTCTGAGCACCAGCAGTACTATCATCCCGTTCGCGCATCGCCTCACTCCCCCCTGCAGCAGAGACCTCATACAGCTGGTCCAGCGGATGCGCAGTACCATCAATCAGGCTATTTCCCTGGCCATCAACGCAACCAACCATCCCGAATGGGCGGAATGAGCATGCTCAGCAGCGTGACGACGGCAACCTATGATGATGCTGCCACAGTAACATCCCGGGCGACGACCCAAGCTGGAGGCAAGCGAGTCAAGAAGAAGAAGAGCGCCTTCGGGTGGCTGAAGAAGGCCTTCAGCCTGGATGAGGATGAAAAGGCAGAATATGAGGCGAGAAGGGCGATGCAGTACCAAGACAACTACTACGATGGCCATAGCCCCAAGTTCTTGGACGGAAAGAGACTTCGATAGGCTTCTGGCGGAACGAGCGTCCCTTGGTTTGCGGGCTTTTTGTCAGGGTTGGACTACCTGCCCAACATGTCGCCCCTTCGCGCAAAGTCCCTTTTGCGAATTGATACCCGGCGACATCCATCGCCTGATTTTGCAACATCAGCGATCATCTTACATTTCATTGTTACCATCTTGAACACCCGGATACTACTACACTTTGGCATCTACACACATTACTTTGTCGGCAAGACCCGGTGGGCAACTCTCACCTTGGCATCTCTCGAATACACCCGGCCATCGAATCTACTACTTGACATTTACACGAGTCTAGGACAGCGATTGTCATCATCTATTTAACATATCATGCTGGCCAGCCAGCAACACAGGCGTTTTCTGGGTTGGATACTGTGACGCGCAAGGTAGTTATTTATTCTTGCGATCTGTTCTGGGATCTGGTGCTGGCTGAACCCATGATTTTGGAACGGGGATGGAGGATGGAGTGAAGGGAGGTTGAAGGAAACCAAATTTATAGCGGAGGTCCTGGGATGTTGGAAATTATGACGTTGGGCGTGGCGGACGCCCGTAATGAGCTCAAATACGGCATGGTGTGGTCATAATAAGAAGCTATGCAAAGACACTCTTTGTACTCTTGGTCTCGTGTTCTAGTATATGGTGCCTGAGCTTCCATTTTATGATGAATGGCCCTCCGAATCCAGTTCGGCTACATGCTCGTATCCGTACCACATCACTCCCCGAACCCGTAGCTCTTAACACGGCTAAAGAAGAAGGGTTTATCATTCTTCAGGCGGAACTCGCCCCAGTCATCAGTCAGCTTGTTGTAGCTGTAGAAGCCGCGCCAGATGAGCTTATTATTGCGGGCGCCCTTTCCGGCGCTGCGTAGAGAGAGATCCATGCGGTAGATGTACTTGGAGCCCACGCCCTCGGTCTCGATGAAGACGTCACCTTCCGGATCGCGGTCCCGATCATGTGGGCCCGTGGCGGCGGCGGTAGCGGCGACGGGGCGGTCCACAACGGAGGGGTCGTCCCGGTCAGCGGCGGAGGAGAGACGCCACCGGCCGCGAAGGGCGAGGGCCATGACGGCGGAGGGCAGGTGCGGGTGTGCGGCGTCGCGGTGCAGGTTCAGCTCCTCGCAGGTGAGGTGGTGGACGACGTCTGCGGGCTCCGCGGTGGTGAGCAGGCTGATGAGGGAGCCGTCGCGGAGGAAGCGCAGGTAGCGGTAGTATGTGACGATGTGGATGGGGCTGCCCCAGGTGGGCTGGTTGGTCGAGGCCTGCCCCGTGCGGACGTAGTTGACGGTGCTGATGTAGCAGCCGTTGAAGCGGATGCGCGGGCGGGAGCGGAGGAGCGCCCTCCAGGAGGGGTAGACGGAAGGGGTGAGGGACTCTGTGAAGGCGAGGGCGGCGTCGAGGTGTCGCCGGGCTACCTCGGCGGGGCTGATGACGACGCCGCCGTCGAGGATCTGCGGCCCGTCCTGCTCCTCTTCCGGGAGGGCGTCCCACTCGATGCCCTTCTCGAAGCGGTACAGCATGGAGCTGAAGCCAACTTCCGGGCCGAGGGCGACGCGGCGCCAGATGCGCTGCTCCGTGGCGACGAGGTAGGCGAGGCGCTTGCAGACGCGCGAGAGGCGGGCAAAGTCGCCGAAGTCGGCGACCGCTACGTCGCGGAGGACGTGGACGAGGATCTCATCGGGGAGGTCGGCCAGGGGGCACGCCGGCGGGGGCATGCCCTCGACGGGCGGAGGGAGGGCCTCGATCTTGAGGCCGGCGAAGCTGGCGATGAGGTCGCCGATTGGGAGCGGCCGAGCCTCTGCGTCTGCGTCTGCCTTAGGGGGTTGCGGCGCTGCCGGGGTGGTGGCCGGAACGCTTGTTCTTGTGGCGGTTGGTGAGGATGGTCGAGGAGCGGTCTTTTGAGGGAAGTGCTTCTCCCGATATCTTCGATCCACGCCATTATCAAGCTACGGTGCGTTAGTACACAATTCAACACATGAGAGAATAAATGGTCAACATACTCGGTAGGCCTTGCGGTAGAGCTTCAGGCTATCACCCATGTTGCCCTGGGCCTCCTTGTGCATCGCCTCCTCATAGTGATCGAGAGCAGAGACGAGCTTTTTCCCCGACCGGCCATGCTGCACCTCGTGAGGAGGACGGCTCAGAGTAGGGGACGATGGGGGCTCCAGCTGCTCGTCAAAGGAGCGGCCCTGGAGGTAATCATCGTCGTCGTCAGCCGTCCCCGGGGGAGGTTGCTTGTGCGGCAGCGATGAGACCGGGGGTCCGTGGTGAGGCCGTCGAGAGGGGCCGGCGGTGGCGGCGGCTGTGGCTTGTTGAGCATCGGCCTCGTGGTGCTCGGTTCTCGTTCTGAGATCCGAGATCCATTGCTGCCGGAACGACTCGAGTTCCGAGTTCAATTCGTCCGCGTTGGAGGTCATGATGAAGGGGGAGTTCTATGTCCGATATGTCCGAATGTTTTCTTTGGATGAGATGGGTTTCTACAAAGGATTCATGATTACGTATTCAACTTATAGGTAAAAAAAGGGCTCGTGTGAAGGAATACAAGCGGTTGAAGCTTCAGGCGCAGGTTCGCCGTTGACTCAGATGGAGAGGAATTATTGATGCGTCTGATTAGAGATGGGGATTGTAGGGGGATTCGTGATAAGTGGTGATGGATGATGAGAGAATGGATCGAGGGGATTGGTTGGATGGGGAGCAGGGGTATGGGATTAGTTCGCCGACAAGAGTCATCAACCAGCGCCATAATTGACGGTAGACGGATCTGGTTAGGTGGCGCCACTGGACCGTTAGTAACGGGATAGGAATCGGAACGGCACGAAACGGTGTATCAATATCTCGCTGGACCTGAGGGTGAAGTCGCGGTGAATGGCTTTGGAGTTCCACATTCTTCGAAACTGATCTTGCATATAGTTTTCTCTAGATGCTAGTGAGATGTCGGAGATTTGCATTGTTATATGAACGGGCAAATGTTTGGGTTCGTTCTGTCTGACTGCTGGGACTGTGGCACAGACAGCTCCAACCTGGGGAAAAAACTACCGACATCTGCAGTTGCAATGACATCCAGTCCTGGGCACCCTTATCTAAAGCAACGCTCATATTCCTCGTCATGGGCTTCAGGTTTTGCACGGCTGCTCTTGAGAGTAAGATCAACATTTGCATCGGCTGATGCCCAGCCGGAGAGGGACGAGAGACCGTCGTAGACTTCCACAGTCATCTGGAGAGGTGCCCTCTCATCTGTTTCAAAGGCCCACTACGAAACCCGGACAAGCCAGGACCGTTCTACGCCTCCACTTGTGGTTTCATTCTGTTCTAGGCCTACCCGAAGCAATCATGGCGCGAGAGGGGGCACTCTCGGGTCACTTCTTTGATGAACCTCCGCATAACCCTAGCTCCCAAGGCGTCCTGGGAGAACATGTCAAAACGTACAGGCGAATAGAAGCACTACGAGTTAGGTGCAAGCTGACCGACAGTTGCAGTCGGACGCGGGCGATAGCGGCGACTGGGTCACCCAAAATGGCACATGCAAGGTGAGGAGGGGTCTTGAAGGGGGTGGCAGAGCAGAAGATGGCACGATACTCACTGATGAGGTGTCCAGGAGTAGGCACGGGACAGCAGAGGATATCATGAATATTCTAGGAACTGGATATTGAGTTTGTCAGATAGAGAAGTAATTAGCAACAACTGTGCTTCAGAATAACGAAGACCCGGAGGAGCTTGCCAGCCATCAGATTATCTTATCAAAACGATCACCGCCCGCGGGCACAGCTCCACAACCCTTTTGACCTCATGTGGATCCGTGTCAAGCCAATCAAATCGCGCCGTGACATCATGCGGAAACCCACGGCTCTGTCCCATTGCTGAAACGAACACTCGTTGGAGGGCGCATGCGCTAGCAGCACCTAAATGACCGCATACCTAGGATACGTATCGCGCTGTCCCTGCCCAGAAAGCAACCTGGAATTTGCCGCCGACGCTCCGACGCCGGGCTCGTGCAAAAAGCCGGGGGGCGATGTCGCAGTTTTGTTATCTCGTTAATAATTAAATATCGCGACAAATTAATAAGACAAAGCAAACCAAAAGGGACCAATTCGTTAAAGAATCCACTTCTGGCACCAAATAAGCTCGTCTCCTCTTTCTAGCCCCCGTTCCAGATCGAATTTGAGGGAAGAACCAAAGAGACGATACTAGCCGACCGACCGACCGACCGATCAACCCCCGGCCGGCCTCGGGGATTTCTTCCGGAAGGGCGCACTTTTTTTCACCCCTACACTCTTGTCCCATGCTTCTAGGCAGAGGCAGAACGTGACGGAAGAGGCGGCTTTCTATTTTACCGACGACAATCGAACTAGAAGGTCTGATTGTTGCTGTCCCGAGCATCTTTTTATCTGATGCTCCAGCCAGCCCTTGATCGCCACTACTGAAAACCTCTCTACCAAAAAAAAAGCACCTTCCGAGTCATCGTCATCGACACCTCAGCTCCCTTATCGAAGCTAACCTACCTCTACTCTCCTCTCCCAACCTATGCTTCGTTATCCATCAAACCACGCCTAATCACTCAATCATTCACCATCTAATCGCTGTCACGACGAAACCATGAACTGAACCTTTTTTTGTTCACGCCATCGGAACCCTGGATATTTGGATCCCCAAAATGTCCCCTGTCGTAGCGAATCATTCCGGTGGCTTCGATCACCACAACCACCACCACCATCACCAAAACCCGCTTCAGGCCGACGACGAGTTCTCCCTCGCTCATATTATGGATACGGAGCCCAACGGCGCCGGAGGGAACGACATCCCCGGCGGCAGCGGCTCAGCAGCTGGCGCAGGCGGTCGCGGCCGTGATGGCGAGATTGTCGACATTACCGCCGCGCAAAAGATGGTGTCGGCCATGTCGGGCAGCTTGTTGACCTCATTACTCGGTATGTATCTCATGTATGCGTGCGAGACTCATGCTAACGGCTTCTTACAGTCACCCCCCTCGACGTCGTCCGAGTGCGCCTCCAGTCCCAAAAACTCCCCCAATCGACCGTCGACTTTTCCAAGCTCGCCCTGACTACCAACTCCCTCACCCCCGCCCAGACCGCCGAGCTCGGCATTACATCCTGCTGCCGCGAGGTCTTCTTCTCCGGCGGCAACGCAGACTTTTGCCTCGCCGCGCCCCGGATAGAAGGTCTCGCTGCTGCTACTGCCGCACCTCCCCCCGCCGAATGCGCCGTCGAGGAGGTCCAGCGCCGCACCTTTAGCTCGACTTTTGACGGCCTGCGCAAGATCGCCCGCAACGAAGGCTTCACTACACTCTGGAGGGGCCTGTCGCCGACGCTCGTCATGGCCGTCCCTTCAAACATCATCTACTTTACCGGCTACGACTGGCTGCGGTACAACCACACGAGCCCGTTCTCGCGCTTCTCCGACGCCTCGGCTCCCCTCACGGCTGGCTCGGCGGCCCGCGTGCTCGCCGCCACGGCCGTGAGCCCCATCGAGCTGGTCCGCACGCGGATGCAGGCCGCCTCTGGAACCTCGACGACGAACCACCTGGTGGAGACCTTCAAGGGCGTCAAGGAGATGGTGGGCACGCATGGGTATACTTCGCTGTGGCGAGGCCTCACCTTGACGCTCTGGCGAGACGTCCCTTTTTCGGGCTTGTACTGGTGGGGATACGAGTCTATCCGGTCGAGGTTGACTGATCTCCGAGAGCAGCGACAAGGAAACTCGCTGTCACTGGAAGACGATCTATCCGAGGCGCGGAGGAGGTCGCAGAGCCACGAGAACCACGCCGAGACGTTTGTGGACGCCTTCACAGCCGGCGCCATGTCCGGCGCCTTTGCCTCCATCGTCACGACCCCTTTCGACGTCGGAAAGACCCGAACGCAGATCTACCAGGACGGTTCTCGCGCAGCAAGCAGCAGCAGCGGCGCCGCGGCCCTCGCGCCCGAGGAGCGCAATATGGTGCGTCTCCTGTGGCACATCTTCAAGACCGAAGGCGCCTCTGGTCTGTGGAAGGGGTGGATCCCGCGGACGCTCAAGGTCGCGCCGGCGTGCGCCATCATGATCAGCAGCTACGAGGTCGGCAAGCGAGCCTTCCGGGGGGTCAACGAGCGGGCGCAACTGCAGAACGAAACAGGGCGTACATGAAACGGCTGGGGTGTGAAGAACAGCACTTTACGAAAAAGACCAACGTAAAAGACAGAAAAAGAATGGAGGAGAGGATTTGAATAGATATTTCGGCGTTTTGAGGAGCGAGGACGGGCGGCCAAGGGGCGGAAAACGGAAACGGAACTCTTCTCCTTTTGAATGCGCGGCTTTTGCAGTTTACGAGCGACAGGGGTTAGACCACGGAGTATGGCGGCACTGCTAAATACCTTGAGAGATAGACAGCACTATAATTTGTAAGAGTATGGGGTTGGGGCAGGATGCCACTGTCTGGTGCTGAGAACATTCCCACTTTTAGGTTCGAAGCTGTATTATAGTATTTCTTATGAATGAAACGATCGTTTCTAAAGGTTATTATGGTCCAATATCGAGTGGGTTGCTGGAAAAGCTCATGGTGGAAACATCTAGATGTCTTGAATGCGTTGAGTCGAGTCTTCTATTGGGATACTCGGTCCATTCTATAGCTCAAAGATGAAAATCAAGTATGCCATCCATCAATAATCCAGTACTTCCAACCCAAGTGCCGAAACTGTTGTATGCCCATGTCGTCGACGTTTTGTGATGCTCGGTTTTGGGATATTCAGTTATCGAGGCCGCGCGATAGGGCCCAAAAAAGTGGGACTGAAGACTTGAACTTCTCAAGATCCTCATTTCGAGTGAACGAGTGTGAGCAGTGACACTCTAGGTGAGTTCATGACTACCTAACTTTCACTCGTCTTCATTTTCTTTCTCAAGTCAAGAGTAAAGCTGCTACTGAAAAAACTCCCTACTCCTTGCTCACCCTCCGTCAACCAAACCCTTGGGTCAAGTCACACCTCACTCACTTACAACCTCAGATACCCAATGTACTCCCTCACCTGCGCGGACGGCCTCTCCCTAGGTCAGGACGTCTACGTCCTAGACATCCACCGCACGTCGGCCGGCCTCGCCGCCATCTCCTCGGACCAGCTCCTCTCCCTCCTGGACCCGACGCGCCTCTCTGCCGGGGCCCTTCGCCGTCTCCCGACCGAGCACGGCAACGTGACGACCCTTCGTGTGTTTGACGGCAGTGCCGGCTTAGTCTGCACCGCGGGGGAGAACGGCACCGTAGGGGTCTGGGATCTGCGGCAGGGTGAGAGGGTGGCCCAGTTCCAAGGTGAGTCTCAAGTCCAGTCTGTCACTTCAAGCTCGTTCACTCACAACATAAAGCGAGCCAGGCTCCCATCCTCTCCATGGCATGTAGCCTAGACACAAGGACCATCGCCGTAGGAACAGAGCTGCAGAACCACACCGCCTCCATCCACCTCTGGTAAGCCTTCATTCTACAGTCGTCACAATTCTCTAACTTCTCCAGGGACGTCCGCTCATCCCCCTCCCCCAAAGCGCACTACCAGGAAGTCCACTCCGACGACGTCACCGACCTGGCCTTCAACCCGTCCAACCCGGCTGTCCTCCTCTCGGGCTCGACCGACGGCCTCGTCAACGTCTACGACACCCGCATCGCAGACGAGGAGGACCTCACCCTGCAGACGTGCAACGCCGACGCCAGCGTCCACCGCGCGGCGTGGCTGTCGGCCACCGAGGTGGCCGCGCTGTCGCACGACGAGCGCTGCGCCCTCTACGACGTGAGCGAGGAGAGGGTCAACGGCGACGCCGTGCAGGACTTTGGGGACATGAGGACCGTGCTGGGGTGTCAGTACGTCGCGGATGTGACGCCAAAGATGGACAGCAGCGGTGCCATCCTCGGTGCCGGAGCTCAGGAGTAAGTTCCTTAACCCCTCAGACCTTGTACCCACGAACTAATATGACTGACATTCTCCAGGCGGCAAGCCTTCGAGCTCGTCTTCCTGGCCAAGAACCCCAACGGCCAAGGATGGGCGCTGGATCGGGACAACAGCGTCGGGTTGCCTGGCGCGCATGGGGAAGAGATTGTGCGGTCGTTTTGCTTCTTTGACGAGGAGCACGTGGTGTATACTGCGGGAGAGGATGGGAACGTCAAGGCCTGGAGGCCGGGAAGTTGATTGGCAGAACAGCAGATAAAAAGTAAAATGTGATAGATTTATAGTTGAAGGGCATAATCGTTGCGCTTAAGGTCCAGGCTGTCAACACCATAAAACCCTCTAAATGATGCCTCGCGAGCCTCACAACCACCAACCAACACCAATTCCGCAATAACACCTCCCCATATGGATTAAAACAGTCTCCAATCATCAAGTCATTGTCCCAACTACCAAAAAATATTTTTAGGACACCCCTTCCCCTTGCTCATCGAGGAGCTACCTCATCATGAGGATTCGAAGCAGCGTCCCCACCAGCCATCAGGGAAACCGACGGTTTGCAGTGTTTCAAGCTGCACCATGCCGTAAACCCATCGTGATGTGGAGGGGAGATTTGATATCGGGGCTTATATAGTGCTGCTGGTTGTTAAGAGTGCAGCAGCTGGCTGCCAGCTGGCGGGGGCTGATAGACATGTCAGCTGGTGAATGTGAAAAGACCAATAGGGCAACTCACCATCTTTCAGCACCCTTGAATACCTGTAAATAAAACCCCATGCATTCAAGAACCCCATCCCCTCAGCCAAACTTGTCATGCTTGCTCTTCACCTTCAGCTCCAGCAACCGCTCGTGATAATCCCCCTCCCTCCTCGCCCTCTTCAGCTTCCGCACCTCATCCTCGTCCAGCCTCCTCCCCGCCGCATCCTCCAGCTCCCGCCGGCTGATCTTTGCCAGCGCCTTCTCCTCCTTCGACGCCCGCAGTCGCGGCTTGAAGCGCGCCTGCATCCTGATCCTGAACGTGGTGCTGAACGAGATGACGTCGGCGTCGCCGCGCACCTCGGCGCCCGCCTTGGTGCCGGGCTTGGTGCCCGGCTTGATGGTCAGGAGGGTGTCGCGCAGCGTCTGGAGCTGGAACGTGCCCGGGGTGTCTGCCGTGGGGATGACGTTGAAGGATTCCAGCGGGGACACGGCCTCTGATGTCGCCGATAGCATCCCGATCTTGTCGCAGGAGAGGTACCTACAATACCACGTCAGCCAGGGTCTCTTCTGAACCTGGGCGCTCAACTCACTTCCCATGGTGCCCCTTGAAGCGAAAGCTCTCGGTCCCCGAAACGCGGTTCGCAACCCACACCTGCCGCACGTCATGCGGCTCCGCCGTCGCCGGGTTCGCCTCAACGATATTCTCAATCGGCATCGCAAACACCTTGCCCGAGGGATCGCATGCCAGCGCCGACGGTGTATCCGTGGGCAGCACGATCATGACGGGCCCGACCACATCCGTCGCCGCCTCGGCCGACACCCAGCTATCGTCGTTCTCTGCCTCGTCCTCGTCTAGCTGCTGCTTCTGTAGCTGTCCCCCCGACGGCCCGCTCTCGTCGGCAGCATCGCGAGCTGCTTTCTCGGCGTCGGTTCTCTTCCGCTTCTTGGGCTTCTTGTCGCCTTTGAAGGACAATGGCTTCACCATACTGTCTCTGTTCGGGTATCTGGATCGGCGGCTGGCGTCGGTGGTTTGTGAGGCTCTGCGAGTCGAAAACGCGGGAGGCGGCGAGCTCCACACGGCGCAAGAGTCGATTTGGGAAGGTGCATCATTAGGTAAGCCCACCTCCCCGCAACGGTTGCATCTGCCGTGCCTCATCGGCATCCTGCAGAAGAAAATATATAATACAAAAGATGGGCCGTCTTCAGTAGTAAATTTCCTGAATGTTCATTAATTACTTCATTAATTACTCCCATTTTTGCAGTTCTCGCAATGGCATCTCAAGCGCAGGCCGTTACCGTTTCCCTCCAGGATCTCAAAGATGGTACGTACCCTTCGACTCATGATGACCCGCTCTCATGATGATAAAAGACATTGACATCAAACAGGCAACATCCCCTTTGAGACTCTGCAAAAGGCTTTCGGCCCCGACTCCCTCGGCATCCTCGTCGTCAAGGACGTCCCCCAGGAATTCCCCGAGCTCAGACACCAGGCCCTCTCCTACGCCTCTTATCTCGGCAACCTCCCCAAGGATGAGCTGGGTAAGAAAACCACCAACTCATCTGTTATCGTTCTGTTGTTCTAACTCCCCCCCCCCCCAGAGAAGCTGGAAAACGTACGCGCCAAGTACCTCACCGGCTGGTCCCTCGGCAAGGAGACCCTCAAGAACGGCCAGGTAGACACCTTCAAGGGCTCCTACTACGCCAACTGCGCCTTCTACGTCGACCCGTCCCTCGAGTGCGCCGTCCCGACCCAGGAGTTCTCCATCGACACGTTCCCCGAGTACCTCGCCCCCAACGTCTGGCCCCCGGAGAATGTCCTCCCGGGCTTCAAGCCCTCCGTCTCGACCCTGTGCCGCCTCATCATCGACGTGGCCGTGCTCGTCGCCCGCGCCTGCGACCGCTTCGCCCAGCAGGACATTCCCGGTTACCCCGAGGGATACCTCGAGCACGTCGTCAGCACGTCGAGCACCACAAAGGCCCGTCTGCTGCACTACTACCCCCAGGAGGCGGACCCCGCTGCCAACGGCGGCGACGAGGATGACTGGTGCGCAACGCACCTTGACCACGGCTGCTTGACTGGTCTCACGTCCGCCATGTTCATCGACGAGCACAAGACCAGCCCTGCTGTGCCTGACGTGACGAACCTCAACGGCGCTTCTCTGCCTCCCCTCGAGGAGCTCCCCTCGTCCCCCGATCCGTCTGCTGGGCTGTACATCAAGTCCCGCACCGGCGAGACCGTTCAGGTCAAGATCCCGCGTGACTGCATCGCCTTCCAGACCGGTGAAGCCCTCGAGCGCATCACCTCCGGCCGCTTCAAGGCCGTGCCGCACTTTGTCAGGGGTGTGCGGCCTAGTGTAAGTGACGGGAAGGTGGCCAGGAACACATTAGCAGTGTTTACCCAACCCAATCTGGGCGAGGAGGTGGATATCAAGCAGCATCTTACCTTTGGAGAGTTTGCCAGGGGTATTGTCACAAAGAATACTGTCTCGTGAGTTGCCGCCACTGGGACACAGGGATCTTGTCACAAAAGTTGTCAGTGCGAAAATTCAAGGAACGTGGTTCTAGCTATAGAAGTCTATCTATATATGCTAGGAGTATATGTGATCCAAAGGACAGTGTCGTAACTATATCAACAGTATAGTGACTGGAGCAGAAGTGAACAGCCGTAGATGAGATGTTGAATCCCTCTAATAGTACCCAATCGACCGAATGGTCAGGTTTCTGAAAGCAAGCGATCCGAACATGGCGCGACCAAGACGGGACAGGCCCGTGAGTATCCAAGATAAGCCAAAGAGAGGCGACGAAAGAAACGTTTTGTCGAACAGAAGAAGTCCAGGCCAGGATGGCCAATCATCTAGACTTCTCAGCCATCGTACCCAGTGTCATTGTGTCGGCCGCTGACAAAGGGCAACGTTGGAAATTCTCCACAAGGAATACTCCTTAAGCCCAAGCGCCGACGAGACTCATGAAGAAAGCCCCGAAGAAGACGAGAAGGCAAGCATAGACACGCTTTCGGCCGCGGAGGAAACGCCAGCTCTCGTCGCTGAGGAAGTCCTCCGAAAGCAGCTCAACCAGGGACGCAAATGTGAGCAACCCAGCCGAGATGGCGTTCATGACACCGACAACAATAAGACCGATTTCCGAGCCCGGGCTGTAGAGGGTATGCGTAGCGAGACCGATGGCCTGTCCAATAGGGGTGCTGTATTGTCATGTCAGCGGGCACCTTACAATGCGGCAGAGCAACACTTACGTGCATCCGTATGCGAGGGCCATGAACCAAGGCTGCATTTTGCCTTTTGGCCACTTGATGGCAGCGATTCGAGATCCAAGGGCCAGACCCTCAAAAGTCTCTGCGCAATTGTCAGTCCCCGTTCAAAAATCTACCAGCCGCCACAAACTTACGGTGAAATACAATGGCAATGAGCAAGATGATGAACTCATTTCCAATCGAAACGCTCAGCGCCATGCCAATAAAGACGCTGTGGAAGAGGATACCAAGCTCGAGCAACACGCACTGGAGAAGTTCCCTGCGCTGCTGCTGTTCTGGGCTCAAAGTTGGCGTCTCCAGGGCCTCGAGGCTCGTCTCCTCGGGGTCCTGCTTTGGTCCTGGTCGGTTGTTTGTCTCATCCTCACAAGCCTCTTCGTCCAGGTTCTCCAGCCTCTCATCCCGGCTGTTGAGACCAGACAGTCCCTGGCCAATGCTCGACGATCGTCCACGAAGAGGACCCATGTCGCGGATCGGGAGCATGCCTACGCTCCCCATGCAGCCACGGCCGTTGGAGGCGGTGGTATTGGACTCGCGGGCTCGGTTCGACGTGATCTCAACCGGGGGAACATGTCGGGAAGGGTGGAAGACCATCTCAATGACAGTAACGAAGAAGATGGCTGCCAGGGAAATGGCACCTGGCATGGCAGGGTAGTCCTGGTTCCAGAAGCTGCTCAGGCACGGGTCTCCCAGAGAGATGAAGGCCGTGGGGAGCAGATGGACGAAGGCCGTGGCAATGAGGACGCCGGTACCGAAATGGCGGACAGCAAAGAAGAATCTGCTGGGGATCCTCAGACCAGGGAACTTGGTGGCCAGGACGGGGAATGCACAGGCAAGACTAGAGACAAACAAGACGATGAAGAGGGCTCCGACGTGAAGCGGAAGGTTGTAATCATCCTTGTCGACGCCCCCCTTCTCGCAGGTGTTTCGCTTGCGTAGAGGCGAGACCTGGACAGGGGCCAGAGACTCGTGAGCCTTGGGCGACAAGGTCGTAGCAGCAGGCGAAGGTGACCTCCAAGAAGTGAGGACCGTGGAGACGACAAGGACAGAGAGGGCCCAGACGGCCCAGCTCCAGATGTGCGAGGCACATGACGAGAAGGTGCCTCGAGGAAGACGGGTTTGGTCATCACCACCATCTACCGTCTTAAGACACGAGGACAATCCTACAGAGGTCAGCACCGAGCGACGGACGAGAGGCGGTACACATACCCGCAACGCGGGACAGTCGTCCCGCGTCGTCGGCCGAGCCCTTTCGAGGCTCGGAGGAAGGATTCCCAAGTTGGCCAGAGTCATCACAGACGCCCAAGAGTCCGCCATTACCGCCCCCGCTCCCATCATCCTGGCCCGCGTCAACATGCTCACGGAGGTTGGAGATGCCATTGAGATCCTGGCGCGTGGTATGGGTGGCGGCCAGAGGAGAAGGGCTCTGGTTCCAGGACAGATGCCTGTAGAAGGTCTCGTCCGCTTTGGAGAGGCAGATCATGGTTGGAGGTGGCCCGAGAACCTCGATCCTCAATCCTCTAAAAGGTTGATAGGTTGGGGGTTCTTGAACGCCACGCAATCAGTCACAAAAGTAAATTCGACTGAGCAGCCAATGTCTACAATGATGTGATACGCAAAGGCAAATTGAGGTCGACGTGTTATTGATTGAGGGGAGAAAAAAAAAAGGGACAAAAGGGTCAAAAAGTCAGAAGGATGCTTATGAGTACGTAGTCGTGAACCTGGATGACTTTTACGGGGGCTAGCGAAAACCGGGGGGCGTCACTGCCGCAGCGGTCGCCGCTTGTCCTTCCCTGGGAAACATGGGGGAGGGAGAGCCCCGCCGAATCAGGTAAGAGTTCTTCACTCGGGAAGTCGTGAACCCCCGGTTTCGCCCGCGTGACGAGGAGCCACGCTAGGTACCTTACACGAAGGTACCCCCCTGGGAGATGCTGACCCAACCACACTCCCAGTTGGTTTATCGCAGTTGTCTGGGCACGGGTTGAAACGGCAAGTGTACGAGCAAGGCTTGTATCCTGATACAGCCCCCTTCCGTACCTGCCCCGCAAGCTCCCTCCGTCGGAACCCGGTCGTCGGCCGGGAGGAGGCAGAGTCGGCCTCGGCGGACCTCCGTTGGTTACTCCATAAATAAATATGCATGATCACTTGATAAGAAGGTAAATTTGACGGTGGATCTCACCTCTTGGAGGAAATAAAGACTCCCTGGATCTAGATTTCCCCGCAAAGAAGTGAGAGTCTCGTTTACTGTATTATCAGAGACAAGACAAAAGTCAAAGCGCATTCCATGTCTCTCCCACTTTGTGCGGGGTCATCGTGTGTTGATGTCTTGGCCCATCTTGGCCCATAAACTCGGTGAGCTCGAGGTGAGGCCAGAAACAGGGGCCAATTCTGCAAAAATTGATGACAGCTCGGAGACTGGACTCCGGAAGCACTGCAGCTGCACGCTGCGCTGCAACGTGGTGGAGACGCAGTATGCAAGGCGAAGTTCGGAAGCAATGGTCAAGAAGGTGTAGCTTCGGGAGACGGTATCTCTTCAATCGTTGCATTGATCCTGGAGTTGGTCATCCTAGTCAATCTGACCGGGTGGGTGATCGGCAAGGGATCTAGGATTCCCGAGCAAGCCATCAGAGTCAGCTCTCGGTGACTAGCTCCGGCATCGCAAAAGCCGCTGCAAAAGAGGTGACACAAGAACGGAGAGTTTTTGGCTAAGAACTCACTAAAAAGCAAAATAAACATCGGGATTCTCAGACAAAAGATTCATTCCCTTGAATGCCTTTGACAGAGGCTTACATAAGGAAGCATATCTACGTGATCTTACCCAAGGCTGACATCATCACTGTAGACTCACCTGAATATAACCTCAGCGACCTCTTTAGCACCCTCTTCCCCATCTCATCAAAGCACCACCCCAACTACAGCATCCAAAATGGCCCTCCCTCCCAAATTCGCCGGACACAAGCTCCAGTTCGCCCCCCCTCCCTCTTCC
>JAVIXY010000080.1:74727-94389 GCA_033030565.1 Fusarium nematophilum
CGCCCCCCCTCCCTCTTCCCCCTCAACCCTCGCCCACACAACCCACACCCTCGAACTCTACCTCGACTACTGCTGCCCCTTCTCCGCCAAGCTCTTCCGCACCCTGCGGTCCTCCGTCATCCCCGCGGTCGAGGCCAACCCCGCCTGGGCCTCGTCCCTCTCCATCATCTTCCGCCAGCAGGTCCAGCCGTGGCACCCTTCGTCGACCCTCCTGCACGAGGCAGGCCTGGCCGTGCTGCGCGTCTCCCCCGAGCGCTTCTGGGACTTTAGCGCCGCGCTGTTCGACGAGCAGACGGGCTTCTTCGACGTCAACGTCGTCAACGAGACGCGCAACGCCACCTACCGCCGGCTCGCGCAAGTGGCCGCCAAGGTGGGCGTCGACGAGGAAAAAGTGTACAGTCTGCTCGAGATCCCCGACAAGCCGGGTGCGGACGGAGCTCTGAATGCGGGGAACGGGGTCACCAACGACCTCAAGCTGGTCACCAAGATGAACCGCTTGATTGGCGTGCACGTCACTCCCACGGCTGTGTACGATGGCGTCGTGCAGGACGCCATCAGCTCTGGGTGGACAAAGGAGCAGTGGGTTGAGTGGCTGGAGAAGAATGTTGTCTGACTACGGGCAAGGACGGATAAAGGGCACAAGCTCTGATGATTATGAGAATCAATGCACGTAGAAATGAAGCACGACATCTTTATCTAGGCGTTGTGTGTTGGTGTCAATCTTGCAGCTCCCCTTGTGCCAAACTTGTCCTAGCCCCATCGCGTTCCGAGCCGCGTCTTCCCCAACTGGGATCTTCTTCACCCTCAAGCTTCATGAGCCTCTCATCGACAAGTCACCAATCACAACCCAGATCGCAATGCTTCAGCTCAGAATGATAATCCCACGGCTACGGCCTAACCAATTGACCTCTCTGCCTCGTCATACCGCCGCCTTTCAGCCTCTATCCCTCACTAGATCCCTCCGCCGATCCCTGCAGAAATCTCTACACCAGTCTCAGAGATGCTACGCCCAGCCGGCATCGACCCCTCAAAAGACCAGCCGGGTAGAGGATGAGCTCAAGAGACAAGCTCGAGCTGCGTCAAAGGCTGGCAAGGAATATGGTGTGTATCCTTTGGGCCTCGTGGTGATGGTAAAAATATACTGACATTGGCTTCAGAACTCCCTGAGAGGCTCATCATATACCACGCCGGCACAGGCCGCACAACCTTTCTAGCCATGGTCAAGATCACGACGCTCTTCCTCGGAGCCTTCTTCTGCTTCATCGTAGCCCCAAGCTACATCAAGGCCGACAAGCCCGAGTGGGAGACTGCCAGTGGTGAGTCCCCTTCATCAACACCCACATCAAGGCTAACCGCACAGTCGTCCTCTGCGGCATCATCCCCATCTTCTTCGTCGCCTACACAACCTCCCCCTTCGTCACCCACATCCACGTCCACCTGCCCCCCTACGCCCGCACCTCCCGCGCCATCCTCGAGCGCTTCGTCCGTAGCCTGCCCCCCTCCACGCCCCTGACCCTCACCACAATGAGCGCCATCTCCAAGCCCCGCTACAGCAGCCTCCAGGCCGGCGACCTGGAACCCGTGCGCCGCCGCCTCGGCCTCGTCAACTACGTCCGCGACACGGCCGAGGAGAACGCCAGGCGGCGGTGGTACATGTTCCGCGCGGTGGGCAAGTTCTACGTGCAGGACAAGAGGCCGAGGGCGCGGGTGAGGTACGAGAAGAAGAAGGACAAGGTCGACGCGTGGATCTGGGATGCCATCAAGGAGCGGATTGATAAAAAGGCGCAAAGGGCTTCAGCATAAACAGCACCACTCTCTTCATCCATCTCTGTACCAAACCCAACATTTTTCCTTCAATGTACTACATATCTACAACCAATCTGTATCCAGCCCATCAAGCCGTCACAACACCATACCAAATCATCCCCATCGCTCCCCCAGCAAGAATCGCAACCGGCGGGCTCACCCCCAACCACAAACTCCCAAAGAAGCTCGACGCCGTCACGACAACCCACCAAGGCTCAACCGCCAGGCTCGTCCCGTTCCGATACCCCTCATCGATATACCCAATCTGCCACAGCCGATACACAGCCGTGTAGATCAGGCCCACCGCCGCGGCATTCACGCCCCTCACCGCAGCCTTGACCCCTCGCAACCCGCGGATGGCGCCCCAAACGCCCATCGTCCCGTGGACAAGCACCAACCCAGGCACAAAGATGCCCACAAAGGCAATCAGGGCCCCCGCCACAGAGCTGTACCCGCCGTTAATGGCCGTCAGGCTGCCCAGGTAGACGGCAAAGTTGAAGTTGGGGCCGGGAAACGCCTGGATCAGCGCCAGCCCGATCAGAAAGTCGCGGGGGCTCACCCAGCCCTCCGCCACGACGTACTCGCGCAGGAGGGGGATCACGACGGGGCCGCCGCCGAAGATGATGGTCCCCGCGAGGTACATGTTTGCGAAGAGGTTGTACAGGAGGGGCATGTCGGGCAGCGTGCCGCGGAGGACCATGACGGCGATGAAGCTGGTGAAGAAGGTCCCGATGATGAACAGGCCCAGCTTCCACGACATGTGGAGGCTCCGCTCCGGGGGCACAACGCGCGGCTCGTCCGCGGCAGACAGGATCGAGGCTTCCGAGGTCGCAGGCTGAGTCTGAGTCTCTCTAACAGACCCATTGCTCCTCCGCGGTGCAGCCTGTCCTCCTCCCGTCTGCGTCGACGGTCCCGCCTGAACAGCGTCTGTGCTCGGCATCTCAATCGCCGCCTCCTCCTCCCTACTCCTGCTCCTCCTCTTCACCAACCCAATAACCTTCTTCACGGGGCCATGCAGCCATCGATAATCGTGCACGATGGTCGCAAGCCCACAGACAGTCATCAGCACGGGAAAGTACCAGAGCGCATTGTACAGCATGCCCGCCGAGGCGCTCACAAAGACAACCATGCGCGTCATCTTGTCCGTGATGGCCTTTTGCGACAGCTGCACCGCCGCGAGCACGATGATGCCGACGGTTGCGGCGTTGAGGCCCGAGAGCAGGGCGTAGACTTGGCGGGGGAGAGATTCGCCGATGTTGGACACCCCGATGGAGAGGGCGTACATGCCGAGCGCACCGGGAAGACTATGTCCATATCATTAGTTTCTTGGGTCTTGTTGCTTTGAGATGGAACGGCCATACCTCCAGATAAAGAAGCCCAGCAATGCAGACAGGAACCCATTGTGGATGAGGTTAATGCAATAATGCATCTTTGTACTCGCCGGCCCAGACAACGCCTGGCACACACTGAACAACTCCTGATACTATCCCATCTGTCAGCACCCACGTCGTCCAATTCATAATGCCTGCCACCAAAACTCACCACCTGCTCATCCACCCACCGCAGCCTCACCGCGAACTTGTCATAAAACTGTCCCCCGTCAAAGTCAGCGCGCTTGATTCTACACTCGAAATGCCCCCCATAGCTCGCTCTTACAATCTTGAAATGCACCGGCGGTCCACCAAACGACGTGAACCCCATGTGCCAATTCTGCCGCACCGTCCTCCCGAGCCCCTCAACGGGCACGCAGCCACGATCACGGTCCGCCATTTCCAGTGCAGCTGAGATCAATGGCAAAAAAAAGGACTGTCGAAGGTATCGAGGGAACTCGCAGGATATGAAGCTCAGCGACGACCCGAAAAGAGGGAGAGGAGGGGGAGGGGGGCTTTAAAGGAGGGAAAAGCGTCAACCAGGGCTATTGCGTGCTCATCACGAATGCCAAGCCCAAAAGAAGCTTCCCCCACGATGGAGAAAAATACACCAGAATGGCCGTTGATGAACCTCATCTTTCCCTTGCCCGAAATATATCATCTAATAAATTCGCAAGCTATATCAGAGGATAGTGCCAAAGACGAAAGGGCCTCTTGTAAGAATGAGCCTCCTCTTATAATAAATCTAACTGACTTCCAAGGACATTACTACAGAATAGCTACCCTCGTAATTCCCATTGTTTTCTTTCCACGTGGGGGATTGGGTCATTCGTCTCTAGTGTGGCGCATTAGCGGCGCTTGATCGAGTTTAATTCAACGCCAGGGGAGGAGAGACACGAGAACCAACCTGACCAATGGAGCTAGCCTCATCTCATCCTGAGCTGCTTCAAAATCGAATTGCTTGTTATGATTTTCTACCCAGAGTTCTCTCTGTCTCGTTTGACTGGGCAGAGAACTTGACCGGATTAGACTGATGTGAACCATTTGTTGACCTGCTCGCCTGTAATATGACACCCGTGATAGCCTCACATCAACCAGCAATTTCGCTAGACACTCCACGTTTACGCCGCATGAGTCACAAACGCCTTTGCCTTGGAAGTAACAAACTGTCCAAATCGCCAATCTTCCAATTCAGAGCGCCAAATACACACAAGTATGGTATTCCTAAAGCTGCAACCAAGTAGCCTACCACAACCACGGCTCTGGTACCTTTTCGTGGCCCCCCCATTCTCCCACGTGCCGTTTTCGTCAAGCAGGTGGTCGGATATTAATACATCGAATCTGGAAAGCCCAGTCGAAAGAAAGGCCTTTTGACAGTCGCCCCATCAATTGATCGTCGCGGGCCCAAAATCAAACGCCGCCATCGTAGCTCGTTATATGCTCCCTCCCGTTAGTCCGTGATCCCAAATCATGCAGCTCCCCACGACTCCCGGACACCTGAACCATGTCCTCCTCCTCCACTGCTAACCCAGTCCAAGCTCAATTCATCATCATACACAAGACCCCCGGCCAAGGGGGCGTCTCCTAAGGGAATGTGTGTCATGCGGCATTTTGAGTCGAAAAATCCAACCTCCTCCAAAAAAACAAAAATCCATCCACAAAAGAAAAGCTGTGCGCCCCATGTCCGTACCGAGGAGGCGTGTACATCTCCATTCGAATTTTCGAGAACCCATTTGCCCCAATCAGGTCCAGCCTGATTAGTATACAATCGGGGGCGTCTTTGCTGTCAAAACTCAACAGCCATATGCCTCCCTTCAATGCCGCTTCATCACCGGACCTCCATCATAATCCCACGAGCGTTTTAAGCCGCCCTCGTAGACAGAAGCAACCGATTCTTGCCACATGGCTGGCGTGACAAAGTTCGGAACCGGCGCCGCCGAGTATTGCGACGGAGATATTTGGTGTGACCCAGCCGGCATGGATGCCTGGACCGCCTGAATATCCTGAATGGTGGGAACTTCCGTAGCACCTGAGGACGACGCGTTAAGAGGGCTAGGTTGCGGTGGAGTGGAGCTGGGCTGTGTATGAGAAGGCGTACCAAATGTCGTGTTCCATTGTCTGCAAAGCCCGGGTCAGCATGGTACAAAAAAGTCCAGAAGCACTGGTGACAACCTACTCAAAGATTCGAGACGGATTCCATCCCGGTTGGTCCGTGAGGGAGATGCTATGAGGCAAACCCGGGGCCTGGGATCCTTGCGACATCATGACGAGCGGCTGTACAGCTGGGGAGTCACTCTTGCTGTCCACAGGGCCGGCGGAAATAGGAGGTGTGATGGGGTGGCTGGTATAACTGACTTGTTGGGCACCATGTGCGTCCAGGTGCTGATCCATGGATCCTGTTCGATGCATTACTGGCCGGAACTCGGTACCTCGTGGTGGGCTGGAGTGGCTGGATGGGTGAGGGCTGCCGTAGGGAAATGTTGGCTTCATCACGAATGGCTTTCGTACATCAGCCGAAAACGCCTCCCGCAAGGCGTTGATCTGCTTCTCCAGCTCCGGCATCGACCACGCCTCCATTACCTTCTCCAGGACTCTCATATGCCTTGTGAAATATTCACGCGCGTCATTATTGAAATCAGGATCGGGTGAAACGATCGCAACCTTCAACACCAGGTTAATATGATTTTTACAGCGTCGGTTATCAGATCCTTACCAGATGAATGACGATACAAGAGAGGCCGCTATAAAGCGAGAAGCTGAATCCTCTCTGCATGCACTGGAGGCCAGTCAGGCCAAAGCTGCTCAGGGTGGCCTCCTGGAGGCGGCACAGGGCCTTGGCCGAGCTGTAGCAAATCATCATGTGGCGTTTCCATCGTCCGTCGGTAGCGTTTGGGTCCAGGAACGACAAGATGGGTCGGTGAAACAGAATCAACGAAAGATAGTAATATGAGTGCATATTCCCAATGAAATGTGAGGGGATCCATGGAGGCGATCCATCCGGCGAAAACGACACTGCCATGTCTGGAGGCAGCTCTGAGAGCCAGGTGCCGAAGCCCTGGCCCAACTGTTGGAATTCCGGATCGACTCCCCAATCTTTCCGCTTCTTGAGCCTCGAATACACCTTACTCATCGTGGCGATAGTTCGCACCACTTGAGCAAAGTAGGTGAAATTGCGTGACACATGATATTCAGAGTCCTCGCAGCCAGGCACTGGCCTTGCCGGAGAAAAGTCGACTGTGTCAATGCCAACAGCGTGGTCATGCCGACCTTGATTCCATTAGCAATCATGCCGACAACCGTCAGTTTATCTTAACTTACCCTGAGGAGCGCCAACCATGACCTCGCACACAAACACGACCTGCCAAATCCGAGTGCGGAGCTGACATTCCACGGGGCTGAATCCGCAGGCTCGGCCAGATTCGTGATCTTCGTAGTGTTCGTCCAGACCCAAGTCCTTGCCCATTTGGACACACTGCACAACAGTCATCCAAGAACGATAATAGTACCCTCGTTTGGGGGCAGCTTCGCGAGCCTTGAGTATCATGAGCAAAGCCTGAAGGGTGCTCAATCTCGGAACGTCCATGAACGAATCGGCATGTCCTAAAGCGTGTGAGTTCTCTCGTCAAATAAAACGGGGTCGCAGTCGCAGTCGCGCTTACTGGAGGCAAGGGCGAGCCATTGCTGGCCTTCGGTTGGGTCCTCGGCCAGTCGCCCGCCGATCGCAAAGAGTGCCTCCAGGATTAGAGGAGATATCGCTTCTCGATCGGTATTCCATTGCTGGTAGAACGCTGTTTTGCACAGAACAGGGACATAGGGATGAACATGAGCAAAGTAGAGGTCGAAGTAGTGAAGGGCAGTTTCTTCGTCCGGCATCAGCTCAGGCGGGATACGGATTTTCAGACCGGGCGCGGGCATCATCGGTGGAAGAGCGCTCTTGTAGTCATCCGAGTCTTCGACAGCAGGCTCTTCCTCTCGCCTGAAAGACGCCTTGTTCCTGAGATAGGGAGCTGGTCAAATCATTAGTTACTGTCCAGGCGCCCTTCACATGGCATCAAGATAAAATCCAGCATTTCTCACCTGTCCCCGTCTCATTGACCTTTAGCGTCCCAAGTAAATCTGCCAGATCGTGATGCTGATACTCTCCCGGAGAATATGCCTCGGGAGAAGGCTGCTGCTGAGCTGGGTGCGGTTGCATCGGAGGGGGGGTAGGAAATACGCTTTGACCTGTATACGAGTGCTCGATCACAGAGCCGGGCGGAGGAGGCACGGCTCCGTAAGGCATGTTTCCTGGCTGTTGAGAGGTATCGTACGTAACCCCGTGATAGGATGCGGCGCTTGGGTCGGGATAGCCTTGCTGAGTCGCGTACATGGCGGTCGCTGGAGGCTTAGGGCCCTGATTTAGGACTTGCTGCTGCATAGACATTTGGTACTGGTCGGAGGGGTTCATAGGTGTCGTGTCATAAGTCGTCGAGTCATTAGCTCCATCGAAGCCGTTGGGGCGCACGCAATGAAGTTTGAGCCTGATGCATGCAGAGCATGGCCAGGTGTTCGTCGTCGCGGCATCGCATTTGATCTTTCTTCTTCGGCATCCCTCGCAAGCTCGCATAACTAAACGGACAAAGGTTCAGCATTCATACTCAAAAGAGGGAAAGCGTGGGCGCAAAGCAAGCTGTACCTTTCAACCGCTTATGGCGGTTATGCTCGTCAACGAAGACATAGTCTGCCAGAAGGTCAGTACACCCCATGTACAGGACATACTGTCCAAACATTACGCATCGACGACGCACTCTTCTGGGTCTCGCGCTGTGTATATTGCTGCGGCGCAAACGAAAACGAATTCATTTGGGAATTCTGGGGAAGAATACGGCGGACAGAGGGGTCGTTGTCGGTCATGGTCGGCGGCGCGGTTCTGAGGTCACGGCCTCCAAGAACGTCAAACAATGAAGGTATTGGCGGAGAACATGAAATCGGCGCGCAATGATGGTATGAAATGGAAGCGCCGTTGGAGGGAGAGGGTCGATCAGGTGGTCGAATGCCGTCAAGGTCGCGCGCAGTATGTCGAGAGTATGATCGCGGGGTGGAGAGTGCTCGTGGGACCAATCGTGAAAGTGGGCGACAAAAGCAACGATAGGGCGGTAAGGGAAAAAAAGGTCGGAATCGAGTCGACGATGCAAGAGCAGCCGTTTAAGAGAGAACGCGATATAGATCAAGCGCAATGGTGCGAAATGCGCAAACAGGAAGATTCGTGGCAGAGCTGGGCCAGCTAGAGAGACGTATCATCGGCGGGCCGGGGCGTGTCGGGGGAGCAAGAGCTGGAGCAGGAGGTTCTTTAAACTGAACCGCAGGGTCGGGTGTTTGGGTCGCTGTGTGTGTGTGGCTTCGACTTTGACTTTGTCCGGACCAGGGCGACAGCACGCGCATGGGTGTGATGTGGCCCGCGGGTTCTTGACCCTGGAGGGTGAACTTGGCTTGGCCTCTTGAGACTGCGAGCCTTGACCCAGTTAGTGCCTCCAACACTTACCTGACCGTCAGTCTTCGTCGAGCTGGGCTGGGCTGGGATCAGAACAGATGGTGGATGGGTTCCGGGCTGGGGTTGCTTGGGATCACGACAGGGCGACAATCAGGGCTTGGACAGGGGCGGGACAGGGGAGTGCGATGCAGGTAAGGGAAAGCGGCGTCGCGGGTGTGGGATGAAGGCCCAGAACAGTGTGGACGTGGACGTGGACGTGGATGGCGGATGGCTGATGGCGATGGGGCGAAAGTCTCAAGCCAATACCCCAGGACCAGTTGTGGACACCGGTCTGAGTGAGCAACGTGTTGCAGGCAAGACGAGGCAAGACACGACAACGACGTAGTCGTGAATTGTGGGCAGGAGGCAGTGGACTCTCACTACTGGGCTGGCTCTCTCTGGCGCTTCCGAGCTTCGAAGTAGTGGGCTGTGGAGGTCGCGGCGTGGGTTAGAGAGCAAGTGACCAGAGACCTTTGCGGAATTGGCGGAGTTTGGGTCCAAATCAGTTAATAAAAGCTGCTTGCAGAGGAAACGAAATGAAATGACGAATCCAAGGGCAGTGAGATTCCGAATTTATGATGACACGAAGAGGAGATCCGGCCGAGTAGTTCGCACCGTCACCACACGGAACCCAAAGTATTGCCCGTACCAAACAGCAGTCGCGTGTGCCTGTGTGTCTGCCTATCTTGTGTGTTCCATTGCGACGGCATTTGAGCACGGGAGCTTTTCTCGAACTCTGGGTGAAACGGGCGCCGAGATTGTGCCAGAGGGCGTGTAGGGGATGTAGGTGTGCGAGCCTCCGTCGACAGTGCTCCAGGACGTGTATAGCCACATGAATTCGAGACTTGATCAATCCCCAGTTTGCTTCGGTTTGACGGCGCGACTCATCGTACTCAGTACTTCCAAGGCCAGCCAGCCACCAGGTTCGGACTTAGGAGTCGCAGGAGGGGGAGGGGGATCATCCCGTCTGGTGGATATGGATGCGTGACAAGCATCCATGCTTTGGAGTGACGGTGCATCTCGATCTCCCGCACTGTTAACATCCAAACCAGGTTGATGATGGAAATGAATCCCGTGGTGATGTTGCCGATGGAAGACTGCTTCTCGTGGTACGCTTGCTGGATACACGGGCGACTTGTTTCCTTCCTTTTCTGGCGTTCTGCCTCTACGTCCTGCCTCCCCCCGTATTGCCTTGGTTGTCTGTCTCTCTGTGTGCCTTCGTTCCTTCCCGTCTTTACCACTCATCTTTCAATATACGCGGGCGACAGGTACGCGGGTGCCGCAGGGCTCGCTGCAGGATGCACCTCACCATTTGGAGAAAGTTGCAATTTAGGGCTGAAAAGTATCCGATCAACGGATTTCAATTTGCACTGTACGGAAAACTTGTCCCAGTCTTGCTCCTCCGTCGCAGCCTCATCCTCCGCCCTTCAAATGTGCAACTTTTTGACAGAGGTGAGCGTTGAGCACGACCTAACCTCGTGGCGATGCAGGCACTGACTCTGCATAAGGTTCCAGGTTCGCCATTGCGCCCTGGCTGGCTGTATCAGGTATGTATTCGCGCCTCTTCCGACGCTGTAAATTGAGACTGGAGAGCTGGTTTGTCGTACATGTCCCGAAGGATACTCCAGGTCGGGTATTCAGGGCCCGTCCGCGGCTCATACAGGCAGACCTACCTTCCTAAATCGCCCCTGTATTCTGGGCCCCGTCCCATTCGTGCCTATCTATATTACCGTCAAATATCTTCATACTAGCAAGTCCTGGTAGGTGGCTATTCTTGATCCTGACTGGCCGCCCAGGTTTCTCCAGCAGCGAACTTGGGAAAATAATTAAGAGTCGGGAGCCATCACCCCCGAACGACCAAGTAAGGTCCACCCACAGGTCCTCCTCCCCCTCCCCAGCAAGATGCAGCAGCGCGGGTGGTCATCAGGTAGGGCAGCGCTGCATGCAGGGCAGCCCGGGGCGCATCCGGCCTGCGCTCCGGGCTGTTCCGTCTGCCAAAAGGAAGGGGGTCCTAGGGGGTGTGGGAAGCTGGGGCATCGTTTGAATCATGATGATGGTGTCCTGTGTGCCCGGGTCCATGATGGGTCTGTCCAGCAGGTTCTGGTGGGCAAGGAGTTTCGCTCCGTGTCAGAGTGCGCTCCACTAGAATTCAATGCCCAGACACTGGGAAAGGCTGGATGCTCCAAATGGAAAGATGCATGGATGTAGGATCGTCATAACGAGCGGACATAAACTTCCATTAATATCGACGGAGTAATTCAATAAACAAAAGCGACCGTTATTAGAGCTCTAGCCCTGGTCATCAAAAACGATGCCTCGGTTCTTTTCGACGCTTAGTAATGCTGGATGTTTCCTTCCTTGTCAGTGTCGTCAGTGATGAGGAAGGAGCTATTCCACGGGTATCCGCCCCGTTGCTTCCAGGTTTCAACGGGGGCTGTCCATTCAAGTTGCCACCCAGCATACGGAGTTGGCGAGCTTCACCTGCAGTGTTCAAACTCCACTCCAACATTTACCACAAAACAAGCGTTCGTCAATCCCGAGCCGTAAAGCCTTCTTGGTTCGTACGTAGTACGCGCGACGTCACCACCCCCTCCCCCCTCATCGACATGGTAACATGCCAACAAGGGTCTCGGAGCCCCCTAGCCCGTTCATCATCTGCCTCTTTGGGCACTTCCAGGGATTTCTGTTCGCCCTCTCCCCATCTTCGCGCCTCTGGCTGTCAAGATGTCCCGCCTTCTTAGCCGGTAGAACCCTGCCCCAGTTACCGACACCATGGCCAACTAGCGCCACGCCAGAGAGACATCTTGCTCCCCTACCAGGCTCCCCCTCGACGTCTGTAAGGCCCACCACTCCCTGTCATCCCGTTGGCCCATGGCACCAAGACGATGCTAACGGTTCTCATCGAGACCTGCAGTAGCCCAATCCAAAGACGTGTCAACCCTCATCCTCTACATCCATCTCTTCATCTCCTGGAAGCCCTTACGCGTGCGACTCCCCTGGCAATCAACAACTGCCCTGCACCCGGTACAGACTTCGCGTACTACTATCGGATGATTGTCGCCAAGAACCTACCTTCCATCCTCCTAGACCCTGAAGGCCATGTGGGATTGGGTCACCACCATGAGGACTTGACAAGATGAGATGCTACGTAATTATCTCGTTTTCGCAAACTTCATGAATGGGAGCACGAAAATCAACTCTGCAGAGTTCCGTTGCATCTTTCGGGGCTGTCACGGGTCGGGACAGTGCTCACTTAGTTGACTTCAATCGTTCCTTGAAACCAGTCCAGCTTTTTGCTTCAATTCTGTTGCTTCGCGGCGCCGCACGACGATCTCAGGGACAGCACGCTTAAAAAAAAAAAAAAAAAGCCCCCGGCCATAAATCCAGTCGCTGGCAGCCGGCGTTCTCCACGTCAAGAGGTAAAATTCACCCAGAATCAAGTCGGTGAGCACCCTACCCCGGACTCCAGTCACTTACAACAGCTCGCACTAATGCCCAATCAAGTACCGGCCAAGCATTCAATTCCGAGAATGGGACGCCTGAATTTGCGGCCCTCTCCGCTTGCTCGCTAGGAGTTGACGGAGACCCTTAGCCTTCGAGTTGGATTCCCCCATTTCGTCGTCATATTTCGTCGTCATATTTCGTCAAATCCCAAGTGGACTTGGAACTTGTGTGGGCATTTTCAAGACAAAAAGCACCGTCTGAACAATCACCGCGGGTGGTTTCGTTGGGTTTTCGACCTTGGCATGCTATGCCGCACTCCGGCTTCCAAGCACCTAAAACCGGAAGCTAGATCGTTCGAATGGGAGGCTCCAGCTGTGCCCCCCGCCGCGATAACATCGGAAGGCCCCAACATGGTGATCCCTGTGGACGAACTCCCTACCGCTCAGACCTCGCTCATTAGCGTCCATTCTGGAGGTCGGTTAAGCAAGGGAAGCGTTCTACGTAGGGACCGTCAGGAGTCCGGCGCATATTCATCCAATCTCTGAGCCTGTGACTGAAAGCGCAGGCAAATCAAACTTGTGTGCCACCCGCAAGTTTATTCAAGCGAAATGGGCCAGGGGAGCGCGACACCGGCCGAAATGCGGTGCGGCTAAAAACAAGTGCATCGATGTCACATGCCGCCGGCCTGTCACTGGATGTCAACACGACCCTTGATGAGTGGCGATGTGCCGAGGCTCACTAGGTTCCCCGATAGCCTCCCTCTGGTGGCCATTTTGATGACCGGACCGACAGCTGTTCGCCGCTCGAATCACTTGGGGCCACCACAGTCGCTTTCACACAATGGCGGTTTCAGTGCCCTGGCAGGCATGCCTGGCAGTCTTGACGAGAAGCAGCACTCCACTCGCCCCTTCAGAGGGACAAGATCATCGCATTGGGAGGTTCCATGCTGTTCCTGTCGGTGAAGAAATGCACCGAGCGCTCGGCGTCGCAGTCCTGACCCCGTCCGTGGACCGTAGGTGGATTAAAGAGGAAATGCGTCGGCAAAGTCGTCGCTTCAGCTCATCATTGGCGAGCGACAACCCGTTGCTAGCTTCTGCCTATTATCGCAGGACAGTGCGTATGAGGGAGGGCTCACATCTGAGCCTGTGAGCCACTCAGAGTCGCCGTTGTAAACCTCACCATCCATGCTGGCCCAGGACCAATTTACCCTGCAATCGTACTGGAGCAAGGCGACCCTCAATACGGAGGATACATTTACGAGCGCCGACTAGTTTGAAGAAAGGTCCTCGACACGGAGGTTCTCAGTGGGCAAGACGTTGATATCCCACGTTTCTCATGCCCACTCGAATCGGGCCGCGGAGCATCCGGCAGAGCCCATGACCATCGCGTCGGCACTTGGGACGCAGTGCGGCAAAGCATTCCTTGGGGCTAGCTCCGACTCGAGTCCAAGAGTCGAGTCTACATCCCGTTCGAGAAGTCTCCCCCGAAAGTCGCTTGCGATCGCGCCAGCCACGATCCGGCTTTCACAGCCACGCGTGTTTTGCCGCCCTGTCGCAACCCAGAAATGCTTCCGCGCAGGCTTCGGGGCACGTTCGATGCAAGGCAGGGGTGCCGATGCTCCCTTTAAGCCTTCCACGGAGATTCCAGAAGCTCTCTCGGCCGGGACGCCCCAGCAGGGGATGATCCAAATCTTGCAAAACCCGCCCCGCCACCTTTCCCCTTTTTTGTGTGGGATTTGGGCTGCTAGTTCTGGCTCTGTCAATACCCGGCACCGGCAGTCTTGTTGCCCAAGGAATGATCCCAAGCGTACAATCCAGCCCCTGTTTGTTTTGCGAGTGGTGACCTCTCTGCGCTAGGCGTACTAAATTCCATTGCTGAATAGCAATTGAGCAAAAATAGCCAGAAAGAATTTAGAAAAGAAAATGCTGTAAAGGTCCTCATGGTATCTGGTGGAATATTATAGTTTAATAATACTATTTTAATATAATTATTTAAGACACTTCGCGGCGCCTCGTCAGCCTGACGCCACCCGACAATTGTCGCGTTGAGGCAAAGCGCCAGAAAGCCCCGCTGTCCCAGTGCGCGGTTCGAGTCAAGAGTGCGTCAATCGAGGCCAATAAGTCGATTGTTATGCCTCAATGGATATTATCATCTCACGAACACGAACTGTTCCCTCAATGCCGGCCTCCATGCCAACGTTGTATCCCGAGAACAGGATGATCCTCATGGATCCTCAGGGCCCTTGCAGCTTGATTGGCTGTTCGGGATCTCCAATGCACCCTGGCCCCTTTGGTCTGTGCTGCGCCTCATCTCTGGCTTATCAAATGTGGCGTCATGAGATGAAATCTTCCCCCTCTTCGAACTTCACTCCCCCCAATTCCCCATACTACCCATCCACATACGTACGAATCTGCCACCCTTGTCGTTAACGACCAGGTCAAACACGCACCGTTGCCATCATCCATCTCCACCATCTCATCTCTTCTAGACTCAGCCTCATCTCCTGGCATCCGCCTGCTCTTCATCGCCGCTTTCCTCGCAACCTTCTCCAGACCATCGAACATCCTTGCACTCTGGCTTGTGGCCCCCCTGCCCCAACTACCGCCATGGCAGCGTTGGACAATGCGAATCCGACCATTCTCAGCGCATCTCAGCTGCCCACCCGCCAGCAGAAGGCTGAGCCACGCCGGGGTCCAGAGTCCAAGTACGACGACATTATCTTTGCTAGGCCGTCGTATCTGTCGAGACCCTTCTGCGGCCAGGGTTCAGCGACATGGCCTCGTGGCAGTGACTGGCATGATGAGTTTGCGTCTGAGGCGATAGATGAGCAGGAGATCTATGGTAAGCGATTTTCACGCACGCTCCCCCCGGAAGAATGTCCAACGGGGTTGGCATGTTATGGCCATTTACTTCAAGAATGCTCGGGTTGTGTTGCTCTTTTGTCACGTCCCCGAGTCAAACTTCCATATCCAAGGGGAAAAAACAGAACGCTAAGGCCTTGCAGATTTGATCTCGACAATCTCTGACCCAGAACACCCTGTTTCCCTTGGGCAGCTATCGGTCATCAACCTTTCTGATATCCATATCACTCCTTCGCCTGCCTTGGGCGTCCCTGACCCAAACACCATTGTCCAAGTGGCTGTGGAGATCACACCCACCATCACCCACTGCTCGCTGGCTACAGTCATCGGCCTCGGAGTTCGGGTTCGGCTTGAGCAAGCCCTCCCGCCCAACTATCGCGTTGATGTGACCTGCAAGGAGAACAGTCACAACCAAGACGACCAAGTCAACAAACAACTGGGCGACAAGGAGCGAGTTGCCGCCGCTCTTGAGAACGATACTTTGAAAGGAGTCTTGGACAAGATGCTAGAAACTTGCGCTTAGCTTTGTTATCCAAAGTTTCCTTTTCCCGCCTTGAAGAGCCGCCCACATTAAGGGTGCCCCCAGCGCTGATCTTGACGCTCGCACACGACGGACTTCGGACTACTGACCGCCGCCATTCCATCATTCAGCTCGTGGCCAACGCCTGGGCTAGAATTTTAAGCATGAGTGGACAAGGTGTACATACGGAATCTTATTTTCGATCACAGGCTCGGCAGACAATCAACGAGAATACTACCTTGTTTCGTATTTCGGTAGCGAACACGGAGTAGTAGACTTTTCGCCAGACCGAACCGTTGGGCTGGGAATGGGCACAGAAGGCGACTGGGGAAAACTGAAGCGCCTGATTGGAGGATGGACAGATCAGCAAGGGGTCTCATCAAGGATAAACTCATCTATTAAGGTTCAACCACGGACAAGCCACCACACTCCTCCCTCCGAATGAGCGCTTCCGGGACGTGGCTACAGTACGTATTCACCTGAAGGGCGCCACGCCCCTACGGAACACGCCCGAGGAGTGAGAGGCGAAAAGGAAACGATGACATGATGGCGCTGTCCCCGCGCCAAGATCACCTGTCCGGGCTTTTGTCGACTTCCCGTTGTGGTTGGCGCATAGATCTTTACGTCGCATATCCTATCTCAACGTTTACGTTTACATCGACAATATTTCCATTCATTCACCTGTCTCTTTTGGAGATTCTTGGCTCTCCGGCCAAAATCGGTGTGTGCCTCGACCAGTTGTGCACAAATTGTCGACGTCGACCAGATTCCGCGATTGGATTTCCTATTCGGTGACCCCTGTCGTCTCATATCACATCTTCTATTGCTCACACCAACGTCCCCCACATCCGTCGCCGCAATTCCAAACCGGCCAGGCCTTGAAATCTGGCCCCATGGTTCACCCAAAGGCCTTGTTGTCCCCCATTGTCGCCAGACGCGGAAGTTACCGTCAGGAGACGTCAACTCTCGCCGCGTCGGCCCTTTTTTCAGGAGCTTCCCTGGAGAGGACCGGGGGGTCATGCTACAGTACTGCACCATTGGGGGGCATGGGCCATAGGGCCCGGGCATATGTAGCCGCGCACTGCTTGTACGCTTCCCGCCCATCTGGGTCGACAGCAGAAGAGGACTTGACTGTTTGGCACGACCTGCCAAGAGAAGTGGCTCCCCGCTTGGCAGCTCGACATGGCTGGGGATTTTCGACGTGCCGCCACAGAAAATCATATCATGTTCCAATCCGGAGTTATGGGACTAGGACAATGAGACTACGGAGTTTTGTGACCCCGGGCCTTGTCTTGTTTGTGCTACACAAGTCAGATTCAAGTCGTAGCTTGCTTGTCTTTCGATATCTCGCGGCTCGTCGACGTCTTCCTCATTTCGTCGCAGGACTTCCAGCTTCCCTTCCAGGCCAGCCATGCCTGGGCCTTTTGGCACTATGTAGGGTTGCCGTTGAGGCTATTGTTCCATTGCCGGGGGGAGGGGGGTTCAACACCCCCGCTGGCTGATGGACAGTTGTTCTGGACGCCCGGGGATCACACTCGCAGATGCCGCTCGACCGTATCGAAGACTTGGGGGAGGGGAGGGGGAGGGTAACAGCAGACCTGGCGTCTGCGTGACGATCCCCCGATCTCTGCAACTCCCGCGAGGGGGCCCAGAGATGCCCAGGATTGGTGCGCACCAAGACCACCTCGGCAGGGCTGGAGAAGCTCAAAGTCCGTTGCAACTCGATGCTACTACATAGGATGCGGGTGCGTGTCGATCGACTAGTATCCCAAGGGGAGATATGCTTCGGTCTTGGTTCTCCTGGTCCGCTCACGACCGCCATTTCCAATACCGGTCTACTCTTGTTTCGCAGCATGGTCATCCTGACGCTACTCCGTCACGAGGGGAGGAGCCCAGGTCGAGCTGAGTTGGACGGGGAAATCCTGCTCGTTGCCTCGTCTGCTGGTTTTAGACGAATGTTACGCATTCAGGTAGCGGTTCTACGTCCTTCACCGAGCAACTCTTGGTTCAAGCTCACAGCCTGACCTGCCCCCGGCAAACCTTACTTCCCGTTCACCACCCCTGTCGGCAAGCTTAGTTGCTTATCAACTTCTTCGTCATTCACCTTGCGTTGCCGTGAGCATGGCAGCACGGTCCATGGGGCTCATCAATCGTCCCGCCCCAAAGATCACAGCTCCACTATCCCACGAGGGCTCGCAGAAGGCCAAGAAAGGGAGGGGGGAAGGTTTAGAACCATGCCCTTCCTCTCTCTCTCCCTGCCTTCCTTTTTTTTCGCAATCCCACATTGTCCCCCCGGCTAATATACGGGCTATACCCGCGGCTAATGGCCGATGCGTCCTGCAATTGGTTTTTGTTCATGCTCACCTCACAGGCTGGTCTTGTTTGTGCGAAATGGGACGTCTTTGTATGCACCTTGATTACCGTGGGATCCGTGGATTGTGGTGCTCTCTTCTACCCTGGCAACCCCCTCCCCCTCTCCGCTGCGTCGTCCCTCCTCCAAGAGATGGCCCTGTTACCAGACAGGGCTCCAGCGTAGTGCAAACAGGGGAGACGGCACTAGCTGCGGCGACGCTAGAAGGGGAGGAGGAAGAGGCATGAGGCGTTCATCATGGCGGAGGGACGATGGCAGATGGTACATGGACGACGCAACTCGTGTGAGTGGGACAGGCACAGACAGATGCGGATGTCGGGGGCAGAGTCCTTTGAAGATCCTGGAACTGGACTCTTGCTATGGCTATGGCTCTGGTCCTTCTCGTTCTGGTCCTGGTTTCTCATTTCCCTGTTTTTGCGGGCTGGATTCGCCGAAACCTTCTATCGTTCTCTGGCCCATGCGCGTGATGCGCTTTGCTCACGATCCAATCCGTGCCTCCAGAAGGGCGCCGTTTTTTTTTTTGCTTCGATCTTGTCCCTGCTGCTACATCCATCCATGTACATGTGGCCCTGGCCCCTGGCCCTCTTGTCGTCAACCTTCTGTGAGGAGGAGGGTTTCAAGGACTATGCGTCGACTCACTGCAGTACAGTACATGCCCAAATTAATTGCACCCGCAGCGCCCCCCCCTCCTCTTCATACCCCGGCTTTGCCACCATCTCACAGGCCGCGCACTGCTCACATCTCACCCAGCATGCCACTCTCCATGAGGTTCTGGTAAAACTCCGGCTCGAGGAAGGTCTTGACGCTGACGTCCTCGCTGAGACCCTTGCGCCGACGCGTCTTGAGCACAAAGTCTCGGGCTGTGGCCTGTGCGGACGCAGGCTGGAGCGGGCGGATGATCTGGTCGCGATCGAGCGGATCACCGGGGACGATGCTCCAGCTGTCAAAGACGAGGCTCACCATGGAGCTGCCCTGCGTCTTGATGCGCAGATCCGTCTCGAAGCCGAAGCTGTCGATGACGGGCAGCAGGCCGTTGACGCGGTAGAGCGGCGTGCCGGCGACGGGGCCGTCCGACAGCACGTGGCCGCGCCGCCGCGAGAGGACGTTGTACACCTCCATGTACGAGTCCTCAGGGCCCGTGACAGACACCGAGTAGACGGGTTCCATGAGGCGGGGTGAGGCCATGAGGAAGGATGAGTAACACGCCCGCCGGGATGTGGGGATGATTTGGCCGCCACCGCGGAAGATGGCCTCGTTGGCCAGGAGCACGTCGGTGACCTTGAATTTGGTGTTTCGGATTGCTGTGTCAACTCACGTCAGTCTTTGCTTTTCGTCGATCACTGCAGCGGCCCTGGGCCACATCTCTGTCGCCCCCCCCTGGGTTACATGTTTTCCAGGGCCAAGAGCATCTGCCGCGATGGGGGAAAGGATCTTCGGGCAGTTGAACCCGCTGCCTCCCGCCTCCGAGCGGCGGTGTAGCGGCTCTGGCCGTTGGCCGTGGATACGGGCGATTGGGCCATGTGAACATGTTGCAACCCCCAACCCACCAGTGGGACCCTGGGCAGCGCGGGTGGTATCATTGACATCAGCGAACGCCCACGCCCCCCCAAGTCCCTTGCCCGGGCAGCGCGACAGCAGGATTGCGGGCTGCATTAGGGCAAGCAGCGATGGTGCAATCCAGGGGTGGATAGGGTTCAATCGATCTCCACAGCAGCCTGGGAGGGCCGAAAACCCCTGGAACAATCAAGAGATCCACTGCTGGAGAAAAGCCCCCCCCCCCC
>JAVIXY010000080.1:94509-161670 GCA_033030565.1 Fusarium nematophilum
CCCCCCCCCCCGAAAGGAGACACCAGGCGCAGAGAGCGGCACATGTCCACTTGGCTTGCCGCAATCCGCTCTGCCCAGCGCTGAGGGAGAAGGGAATGATAGACAATTGGGGGCCAGATGACAACGCTGGGGGGAGAGATAAAGAGAAGAAACTTACGTTCTTCGCACAAAGGGCCCTCACGGGCTGCCCAGCTAAAACCTTGTCGAATAGACTCTTTGACTGTGTTCAAGAGCTTCTTATCCACCTGTGCGATATGCATGTCAGAATGATGTATAGCACGATACAGCGACTATCAACCGAGTGCTACCGCAGCGCCAAGGGGCAAGGGGGGGGGACCAATGCTTACCTCTGTTGGAAGGGTATCGTCCTGGAGGATGTTTGGTCCAGTCTCATCGGGACCAAACGCCCAGATGCTGCGCGCGGCGAGCTTGTCCCAGCCGTGGTTCTCCTCAAAGAACTTGGCAGTCTTGCGAATGGGGTCGCGGATTCGCACGGCGCCGCTCTCGATATCCGTTGAGATGCCCTTCTCGAGCTGCTCGGCAACCATGGTGATCTTGTTCTTCTTGTTCGGGGTGATGGCGTAGCACTTTGTCGCCGACGTCTCGACGACGGTCTCGCAGAAGCGCGTTACCGGGTCAGAGACCTTGATATTCATATCGGCGTAAAGGCGTCGCAGGTCGTGCAGCACGCAGTCCATATAGAGCTCGCCCGTGCCGAGGATGACATGCTCACCCGACTCCTCGACCTTGGTGTTGATGAGGGGATACGACTTCTGGATCCTCCGCAGGCCGTCAAGCATCTTGGGAAGTTCTGAAGGGTTGATGGGCTCGGCAGCGACCTTGAGCACCGACTCGGTGAAGTGTGTTACGGGCCGGAAGATGTATGCATCTTCGTCATCATCGAACTTGGGCGGGATGATGGTGGCGGATTTGACGATGGAGTTGTCGACGCCGCTCAGCAGCACGAGGTTGCCGGCGGGTACGCCATCAGTAGGGATGTTGTACCTTGTCTCGCTGATGAAGACCTCGGCGATGGAGGCCATGGCCATGTCTTCCTCGTCATCGAGGGAGTAGCCCTCGCCCAAGACGCGGACCTGCATGCCTGGACGGACTGTGCCACTCAGCACTCGGCCGAAGGAGTGGAAGCTCTTCGCGTCAGCCGTGTTGAATAGCTTGGTTATGTGGACAACCAACGGGCCATCCTGGTCACAGGCCTTCATGGAAGCAGCGACCTTGGTGTCCAGAGGACCAGTGTAATATCTCTCGAGGTATCGCTCGGCCGTCTCAATTGGCGTGGGGATGTGCTTTACGACCATGTCGACGAAGCCAGACGACGGGCCAAAGAACTGCTCGCAAACCAGCTTGAGGAGCACCTTTGCGTCAGCCTTGTACTGGGAGGGCTTGAGCTCGATGCCCAACGAGGCGAGAACCGGCCGTAATTGCTCGGGGCTGTCGCTGATGGAGTGTGTGTAGAGCTTGTAGATGGGCTCGAGGACGAAGTGGACAAACGACCTCGCCGATCGCTCGTCAAGAGGTTTCCGTGAAAAGGTCCGCTTCTTGGGGTTGTAGTAGATGTCGCCCCATAACCGCTTGGCAAACTCCTCGGCGTTGATGTCGCCAAAGGTGTCGGTGTACATCTTTGCGAAGCTCGGCAGGGTGAAGCACCAGCCCATGTCGGTGCAGGCGAAGAGGACGTTGCCCTTCTCGGGGCTTATCCGCTTCGACGCCGCCTTTGCGGGGGCTGTGTTTGTGATGACGGTGTTGACCTCCTCGACGACGTGCTTGAGCTTGAAGTAGGCATCCTTGGGGGGCAGCTTCAGCTCGAGGATGAGGCGGTCCATCTTGTTGATGATGAGCGTCAGGGGTATGTCCTCGAGGACGGCGTGTCTGATGATCTGCTCCGTGTTGACCTGGACGCCCTCGACAACGTCGACCACCAGACACACGCCATCGACCAGCCGGAAGGAAGCGGCAACCTCGTCGACAAAGTTGACGTGGCCGGGGGTATCGATCAGGTTGATGAGGTGTGACTTGCCCTTGGTGCTGGGCAGCACCAGGCTCATCGGCGCAGCCTTGATAGAGACCCCCATCTCCCTCTCCAGAACATGCACGTCCGTGTACCTCAGCTGCTCGTCGCGCTTCTTGCCGACCCTCCGCTCCAGGCGATCCGTGATGTCATGGGTCTCCAAGACGAGCATGTCCATGAACGCCGTCTTGCCATGGTGCAGGTGTCCCGCCAGCGCCACGTTCCGCGTCTGCTCGGGGAAATTCATCAGGTCCATCATGAACTCGCGGTCGAAGAAGACGGGCGGCAGGTCGGCCTCTTCGATGTTGAACTTCTTTTGCTCGACGGGCGCGATGATGGGCTGCGTTAGGGGCTGGGCGTCCTCCTCCTCGACGCGGGTCTCGACGTCGGCGCCGTAGACCTGCTCGGCGGTCGGGTAGTATTGTTTATCTTCATGGAGGATGATCGCGTTCGATGGGCCATCTGTCGTTCGTAACAGGGTCAGTTGAATGGGCAATCGTGAAAGAGCTGGCCCGGGTGAGAGCATACCGTCAATCTCCATTAACTCCTGGCCTGTAACACCAGGCGCCTCCTCTGGCTCATCATCGTAGACATAATCGCCCGCCTCAACGCCCACCTCAGACCCCTCCTCGGACTCGGCCTCCTCGCCAATGAAGTTACCGAACCTGGTTCGCGACAGTCAGCGCACCCGTCCACGATTTGGTAGCTTTTGAGAGTCGCCATGGGAGGGAATCAAGATACTTACTCGTCATAAAGGTCATCCATCTTGCAATGCAGTGAAGCGCAAGATCCTAAAACAATGTGCGCGGGGGGGGAGGGCCTGGCGACGCGAGAAATGCAGCTTCTCAGGTCGTCGATCTTCTATTCTCCCAAAGAGCTCTCTCGCCTGGTGCCTTGCGCGCGCCGCGCAGCGTCGCCAACTTTTTCGATGGGACTGCGCGAGGCTGCATCACGTGCGATGCTGCAAGGCTACTACTGTCTCACCTCTGATTGGTCAGTCCTAAAAGTCAGGTACCGGTGGGGCCGGAGCCTGGACAACTTAGGGGCATGGGGGCGGGCTGCCGCCTGCCGACAGCGGCGCTTTCGCAAGAGCTGTGCCCCTCCATTTCCCGGCCTGCGCTTGCCGTTTTTGATGGCAACCGCAGGTGCAATTCCCACATTGAAGGAGGGGCACGATAATACGTAACCATCCCACGGGTCGCTTGCGCCTGCTACCTACCTTAGCCTATTTTATTTACAAGGCAGCTTCGCTTGCCTCAACAAAATTTCCGCCGATTTCCGCTTGCGCCTTTTCCCTTTCTTTTCTTTATCTGATCCTCCCAAGATAATCAATCTCCTCCCGTCTCTGCCATCTCTGTCTCCCCCATTCCCATCCAAGCACTCGCCCAAAATGTCCAACCTTCCTCCTGTCTACATTGTCTCGGCGGCCCGTACGCCTATTGGCTCCTTCCTCGGGTAGGTCTAACGAAACCAAGCCCACGAGAGCGAGAATTGATCAGCTGCGGGCCCATCCTCTGTGAAGCTCCACGATGCTGATGATTGTAGCTCTTTGTCGAGCTTGACTGCCACCCAGCTGGGCTCTACTGCCATCAAGGGTATGATCGAATTCCCGCGCACGAGGGACAGCTTCAAGTATCTAACAACCCCTCTACAGGCGCCGTTGAGCGAGCTGGTATCAAGCCCGAGGACGTCGACGAGGTCTTCTTTGGCAATGTTCTCTCCGCTGGGTATGTTGTTCTCGCCCCTTCCTCAGGCCGGTGATGGCCTCTGGCCTGAAGCCTCTTCTCATACTGACTCTTCTCAGTCTCGGCCAGGGCCCCGCCCGCCAGTGTGCCCTCGGCGCTGGCCTCCCCAAGACCACCATCGCCACGACCGTGAACAAGGTCTGCGCCTCCGCTCTCAAGGCCATCATCCTCGGTGCCCAGAACATCATGCTCGGCACCTCCGACATTGTCGTTGCTGGCGGAACCGAGTCCATGTCCAACGCCCCGCACTACCTCCCCAACCTCCGAACCGGCGCCAAGTATGGCGACCAGACCCTCGTCGATGGCGTCCTCAAGGACGGCCTGACCGATTCCTACAACAAGGAGCACATGGGTCTCGCCGGCGAGCTCTGCGCCCAGGACCACGAGCTCACCCGTGAGGCTCAGGACGAGTACGCCATCAACTCGTACAAGAAGGCCCAGGCTGCCACCGAGGCCGGTCTCTTCACCGAGATCGTCCCCGTCGAGGTCAGCGGCGGCCGCGGCAAGCCCCCCGTCAAGATCGAGCGCGATGACGAGGTCAAGAACCTCAACGTCGACAAGCTCAAGGCCATGCGCCCTGCTTTCAAGCCCGACGGCACCGTCACTGCTCCCAACGCTGCCCCCATCAACGACGGTGCTGCCGCTGTCGTGCTCGTCTCCGAGGCCAAGCTCAAGGAGCTCGGCCTCAAGCCCATCGCCAAGATCCTCGGCTGGGGTGATGCCGAGCGCGAGCCTGAGCGCTTCACCGTTGCCCCCGCTCTGGCCATCCCCAAGGCCATCAAGCACGCCGGCTTGACCCCCGAGCAGATTGAGTTCTACGAGATCAACGAGGCCTTCTCCGTCGTTGCCCTCGCCAACCTCAAGATCCTCGGCCTCAACCCCGACAAGGTCAACGTCTACGGTGGCTCTGTCGCCATCGGCCACCCTCTCGGCTGCTCCGGTGCCCGTATCGTCACCACCCTCACCTCCGTCCTCAAGGAGAAGAAGGCCAAGATTGGCTGCGTCGGCATCTGCAACGGCGGTGGCGGCGCCTCTGCCCTGGTGATTGAGAACCTGCAATAGAAAGGGAGGGAATCGAAAAGTTTGACGAATTGGATGACATATATATGAGCGGGATCAAAGGCGGAGGAATAAAAAAAAAAGTCGGTCGCTATATCTGATGTATCTTGGTATAGCTGACGCATTCTTGTTACATCTATACCGCCTACATATCCAGTAGAGTAGATACCTAAGTTATTTAATAAGACAAAAAGAGTCAACTCCATGTATTACAAAAGTAGTTGATCAAAGTGACGGACAAGAAACACCAATGGGTACCAATCGAAAGGCGTGAATCATGGACGTTGCAATGGTTATATAATTTCTAGAATACAGACCAAGGAGGAATTCATTATCCTTCCCCCCTTAAAAAAATCATCCGGAAGAAGAACCCGGCGATACACGGAGCACCTTATTCAGAAGACGGTGACTCTTCCCCCCACGCAAGTAACGAGTTCCAAGTCTTTTTTTCTCTCGAGACAAGGAGCTATGAAAACAGAACCAAGGAAAATCGGAAACAAGCAGAGACAAGAAGAACAAAAACAGAAAAACCAAATACAAACGCTGATGAGATACTGGAATCCCTTCCCCCCCCGCCCCCTTAAGCCTGAAGTCATACCCGGCCTCTCTTCCCTCCGCTTGATCCGCTGGACTAAAGTTGCGTATATGACCGCGGCGGCCATTTTTTGTTTTCCCTTTAAAAAGGTCCCCCCCTGATTCGCTTACTTGCGTGATCATATATTGACCACGATTCCCTCAACTGCCTTGCCACGTACCAGTTCAATACAACAGCACCTCCATGTCCCCGGGAGATCTACTCCATCTCAACATCCTCGGCAGCGCTGGGAGGCACGACGCCCTCATCCATCCAGAGGCGGAAGTTCTTGTTCTGCTCCTGAACCTCCTCGGGGCTGAGGTCCTTGGTCCACGCCGGGTTGTGCACCCACTTCTCGAGGAGCTTGCTCTCGCGGTAGCCCGTGAGGGCGCGGAGGAACTTGTCGCGGCGCTCGCGCTGGTCGCGCGTCTTGGGGGGCTGGTCGTAGACCACGTACTCGGATGTTCCCGGAGCCCAGACCATCTTGGAGCTCTTGAGGCAGATGCTAATCGTCAGGTTCTCCTTGTAAGAGACGGGCTTGGGGATGGCATCCTCGTCGGTGTCAGCGTCGCCGGATGGGAGGTTGCGCGTGAGCACCGTCTTTTGGAGCTTGGATCGGGGCACGCCCTCGGTGGGCTCGACGCGGATGAAGGATGAGATGTAGTACTGCCAGCGCTCGCGGAGTTGCATCTCGTCCATGTAGAACGTCGTCTCCTCCCGCTGAAGCCATCGGACAGTAGCCTCGGCCTTGGCAGGGAACTACAATCACGTTAGAAACAGTTTGGTACAAGAGATATGAGTGAGGGCTCTTGACTTACCCAGCAAATCACGAAAATGTCGCCATCCTTGACGCACTTCTCAGCAAACTTCCTTGCGCTGATCTCGGTCTGGTAGCTCGTCTCCTCCTTCTCGCGGCTGGCGACATACTGCTGGATCAGATCAGGTGTCTTCTCCTTGGCGTCTGTGCTGCTGCAGGTGAGGGCCAGACGGCAGAGAGTCTTGAGAAGGTCTTGGATGGTGTACACCTTCCATCCCGTCTTGAGGTAGTAATGTCGCATGACATCCTGGTATCGGCTCTCATCCACGTCGCCGGTGATGTACTCCTCGATGAGATCGAGGGTCTTGGTCCAGTAGCTGTCGGGGTCGTCACTAATGTCGAAGAACTTCATGTGGTTCTCCGTGAACCCAATGTCTCTGGCGGGCTTCGCCTTGTTCAGACGATCGACCTCCTTGGCTACAGCGGCTTTGCTGTCCTTGAGATCCTGGAGTCGCCTGTACAGAGTGTGAAAGATGCTGAAGAAGACAAACAGGGTCTGGTTGCAGAAGAAGTTGTACCATGGTCTGGTAAAGAATCCGTCAGCCTTCAACTCGCCGTCGGCATTTAATAGAGCGTCGCTCTGCCCAACGACGACCGGCTTGGGGATGCTGGGCATCCATCGCTCATTGGAAACGTCGGTGTTGGCGGCATCCTCGGAAGCATCGGGCATCTCCTCCTCGTTCGCCGAGGTAACATCAGGCGTCGTCTCCTTGCTTCCAGAGGCGCTATCGTCCTTCTGGCCCCTCGACTTGCTACCGTTGCGGCCAGGATCGAGAACCCCTCTAAGAAGATCTCCCTTCCTGCCATTGCGGCGGCTCCGACCATTGGTCAGCTCTGCAGGTGTGTGGTCCTCAACCTCCTCTTCGCCAGAATCAGGCTGAATCTTAGGCAGCTTGTCCTGGATGGTCTCCTCGGAAATGTCAAAGAAGGTAGGGATGAACGTCTCGAAGAACTCAAGGATGCGCTCCTTCTCCTGGCTGCTGTGCTGCCCGTTGTGCAAGCTGTAGAGCATCATCAAGCGGAGCAGGTCAACAACCGTGTCCTTGTCGGCAAAGTCCCAGATGAACTGATGCCGGGGTGCCTTGCCCTTCTGAGCGCGCTCGCGGCGCTGCTCCTCGTGCTTGGTCTTGATGACATCAACCAGATGCTTGGCCGTGAGGTGCCTCTTGTCGTTCTGCTTGACGAGGATACCCATGTGGTCTAGACTCTTGAGATGCATATTCTCAGTTTGAGCATGCCACACCTTCTCCCACTCACGCTGGGAGAATCGCCATTCTTCGTCCTTTTGTTTCATACGTGCCAACAAGACTGGCACAACATCGAAGGGATGCGTGTACATGTCGTTGACAACATCAATACCCCGGTCGCCATAAATCTTCTTGCAGATACGCTTGAAGATGGACGTGCTCTGGCCAGCAAGGGCAGCAGGCATCTGGAATGTTTCCCTCTCCGTAGGAGACATGGCAAGCATCTGCTGTGCAATAGGCTCCAGGAGCTGGATGCACTTGAGGTTGGCTTCGATATTGAAATCATAGTCGTGGCGCTCCTCCTCGATGCGATGAAGGCCCTCCTCGAACTGGTTCTTGCGGTGAGCAACAAATCCGCTGTCCTCGGATGCCCAAGTGGGATGCGAAGCCCACTCATCATTGAGAACCGAGTTGCACAATTCATCTCGGCCACTGCAAGGCTTAAGACGTTCCTATCGTATGTGTCAGCAGAGAACACAATACCCTCACCAGTTCTTTAACTCACTCTCTTAGGAAGCAACCTATAACTAGGGCCATATCCCCGGCAGTTGCTGAGGGACACCTTGTCCGTCGGGGGTGCAGGTCGGTTGTCGATAATCACGTCCTGGGTCTCGACACCCACAAATGTCTTCCAGAAGTTCATCAGGTCAGGGTTCGCGCCGATGAAGAGGGCACCCTTGTGGAATAATGTATTCCGGTCAATGATGTTCTGGCTGAAGAGGTTGCAGAGCTTCAAGAACTCGTTCATCGAAGATCGGTTGCTGAGGAACTTCTTAACCCGCTCGAAGAAGGCGATCTCCTCCTGGTTTGATGTTGAGGAAGATCGAGGGGGGTAGGGCTCTGGCATTACGGGGGTTAACGTCGGCTCGACCGCAGAGTTCTCGCCGGATGGTCGGGCATGGCTGAGCTTGGGTCGCTTGTTTCCGTTGACGCTGGGGGGAGGGATTCGCGCCGCCGCGGTTGCCTCGGCGAGGACAGTCGCGGGCTGAGCCGCCTGCTTGTCCGCTCGCGGGCGCTTCTTGGTGTCCTTACTAGCACTGGCAGGGGGCGCAAAGCTACCGAGGGGAGGCATCTTTTGGCCGTCCCTCATGGCAGGCTGTGGTGTGTGGCTTGGGCCCGACGGCGGTCCGTCCTCCATCCGACTGGGAGTCTGCTTCGCCTTGCCGGCGTCCTCTGGCAGGAACTGCTTGAAGTCTTCCAGGAGGTCCGGGGCGGAGTTAAATAGGGTGGTAACCTGAGCGTACACGTCCTGTATAGGCTTCTGTTCCCGCTGATACGTTTGCAAGATCTCGAGGAATTGCTTGTAAATCTCAGGTTTATCCTGGAAGCGGTTCTTGGCCATGATCAGTCCGACTGCGCTGCAGTGACGAGATGCACAATAGAACTTACCTTGATCTTATTCACGTAGCTGATAGCATGGTTGAACTCAACGGGCCCGCGCCGCTCCATGTTTGCCTGGTTCGCAGCGTTGCCATTTACTGCAGCTTGTCCCTGGGGTGTGGGCGTCAGGGTGTGACGTGCGTTTGGCCCCTCGCCCGGTCCCGCATTGCCCTGCGCCAGACCGCGTCGCTGCCCCGAGCCCGAAGCTTCAAAGTTAGCAGCATTCTGAGCCGCAGCTTGCACAAAGAGGCTTGCGCCGTTCTGGACAGGCGTGCTGAACTGGGCCTCTGGGCTTTCGATGCTGTGCTGGGGCCGCTGCTGCCACTGGCCACCCCGCTCAGGGAAGAGAGGCTGGCTCGCAGGAGCAGGTCCGTGGCCCTCTGGTTGGTTTCCGCGGCCAGTAATGGACTGAACCGTGGTCCCCATGGGAGTGGTGACTCTGATGGTGTTCGGGTCATTGCCAGCGCCGCACTCGATGCGGTAGCCGGGCGGTAGAAAAGTGTTGAAACCTTGAATAAGGTTTGGGTGTCCAGCAAAGAGTTCCGATACGCGGTTAATAACCCCTGGTGTGTCGATTCTACATGCATGGTCAGTGGGTGCCACCTTTTCCGCCTGGTGCTCAAGCATCTACGTACGCCTGGCTCTTGAAGTCCTTCATAATATCAAGAAACCGGTTGTAGACATCGGGCTGGTCGTGGAACTGAACCTTCACCTGGTCGAGGTACGTGAGGGCATCCTAGAAACGAAATGTTGTCAGCCGCTCGTCCAACATGGTTACATCATAGGCAAAAGAGGGTGCGCGGTACAAGGTAGGAGTGATAGGAACACCACATGCCGACATCCTCGCCGCAGAGCGTGAGGACGGCCTCCCCGCCGCGATTGAAAGCGCCAACGAAGTCGCCTGCATTTGCGGGAACGTTGAAGAGCACCTGAGCGTCCATGTTTGGTGAAGATGTTTGCAGGCAACGACAAAAGAGCTTGTCGCACGGGGAACAGAGGCAGAGGAGTGCCAGCCTTGCGCTTTGTACGACACAAAGTGGTTTGACCCCAACGTTGCTTGACAGATGCTCGGAGGGGTAGAAGGGGACAGGATATAAAGTGAGGAGCAAGGAGAATGCGGAAATGCAGGTGAATCAGTGACGACCCGTTTGCCCTTTCGCATCGCCAGCCGCGAGACAGCTGGCTGCCACCCGCGCCCAAACGCCAAACAGCTGCTAGCCGACAATGACGGCATCCCTGCCCGCCAGCCCGCCAGCCCGCCCCAATAAGGTTACGGAGTAAATCAAACTGTCACTCACATTCAAAATCGGCTGCTGGCCCTGAGTGATGCCCCCAGGAATCTGGTGGGCTGCCGAACCCGCGCCCGGGAACGGCGCTCCTTGCTGAGCCCCGCGCTGGCCGTCCTGTTGTTGTAGCGGTCCGCCAAAGACGGCGGCGACGCCGCTCGCAGCGGTCTGCGCCGATGTCGCCGGCGCGCTGGTGTGCGACATGGGCGCGAACATCTGGTGTTGGGGATTCGCGCTGTTCTGCTGTCCGCCGTGCTGGACCGGGCGGTTGTGGTCGCCCTGCAGCGGCCCGCCAAACGTGGCCAGGGGACCGCCCGACGGGGCGCCGAGAGGGATCTGGGGGTTCCCGTTGTGGTTCGCGAGCAGTCCGCCGGGGCTGTGGATTGCACCGGTGATCCGCGACGCAACGGGCTGGTGGATGGGGATGGAGCCCGCGCTGCTGTGGTGAGGTGTCGACTGGTAGCGCTCACCAGACTCCCGGTCTCGGTCGCGCTCCCGCTCGCGCTCTCGTTCTCGTTCCCGCTCCTGGTCTCTGCGGGCCATCTCCTCGCGTTGCTGTAGTGCTCGGTGTCGGTCGTCCATCTCGCGGTCTCGGTCGTATACTGCAGGGCCACTACCGTGTAGCTTCTGGCTGTTCATGCTGTTCTGTTGGAGGCGACGCATCAGCAACGCTATTCATTCAAAGCTCGGGTGCCCCCATTCGGGCCATATTTTTGCAAACGCCATGCACCATTGCAGCTCCATGGCAAACATGTCTGTTGGTCAATAGATGGGGTCGTCCTGGTGGAGGTGGACGACAAGCGACACCCACAGCTCAGGAGAGAGAGTAAGAGGCGCTCGCGACACCACCAAGTAAAAAAGACTTACACCGGATGGATAAAGGCCAGCGCCAGTAGGGACTCTACATGGAGGCAGGCATATACGGGACAGATGCTGGAAATGATAAAAGGCGCCGTGACAAGAAAGGTGGGCTGGTGAAAGTCGGCTCGTCTTGGGCCGGAATTCCAGCCTTTCGTGCAAACTTGCGAAGAGCTTCCTCCGGCTCGGGTGACGAGATCTGGACGAGGATCGCTACTGGGCGCGCGGAAGAATCCGCATCACGTGGTGATAAGATTGGCGCAGAGCGGTCTTATCTCGGGGTGTGGGCAGGAGTTTTGGGGGGATTTGGGGGAGCTGACGGGCGGTAATTCGCGGCATTCCCTTTCTGGGGCAACGCGCCGACGTCGGCCGAGGCCGGATGAAAGACAGGTTCTCAGCCTCGCGATGGGATGAAAAGAAGGCCGAAAGTAGCACCAATCGCTGTATTCAGCAGTCGGTACATGTTTCTATGCTTCGGTTGCGTCACTTTCCATCTCCTAAACAGCTACCTTTGACCCAGGCTTCAATCGGTCAACAACCTCTGGATTGAACCAACGAGGCTGACATTTTCAGTGTGGGGACAGGCCCGGGCTCGTTGGAAATCCAGGAGGCCTCATAGGGCAATTAATCCTCCGAGGCCGGACAGAAGGATGCTGGACACGGATCAGATCAAGACAACGCTCTCTCAAATGGATATCTCAATAATAATTGCGTTCTGAATACTATACACCCATTACCTCCCACTTATGTACCTCTATCTCACCAGATTATTCGGTGATGGTGTTGCGCTCCCAACGCCAGTAAATGCAATGCTCACCAACTACATAGTACTCGAAGCGCAATAACAGGTTTCAACCGCGCACCCTTCCTTTCTTTTTTTCATCCATCTCTCAAGGTTACTCTTTAGCTTAGAGTTCCATAGTGTGATTCCTCCTTGTTGACCGCGCTCAGAGGCCGAGTTCCCGCTCGTGAGAATGGAGGAGTGCTGCGTATCTAGTTCGGCCCAGATTGTCAACTGCATGTGCCCGTCCCATCACCCTGGTTTTCTAAGGAGCCGGCGGTGGTGGCTTCGGCTGTGGTTTTCGAATAATCTTGATCTTTGTTCGCGGAGCTGGCGTAGCTGGCGTAGCGGTTGGTGTGTTCGTGACGGGGCTCGCAGACTTTGGCTTTGGCGTGGAGTTTGAGTGTGGATGAAGAGAAATCTTTGGGCTAGACACGGGAGGGTTTGGCGATGTTGAGGGGCCTCCCGGCAAGGGCTTCCTCACGGGTTGGTCACCAGTGGGAAGAGGCTTCCTCGCAGGCTTGGCTGTGATAGAGTCTCTGACACTCGAAGGAGGAGCCTCCTTGGGTGCCGCCGAAGGCAGAGACGTCCTGCCGTTCATGCTCGGCTTCCTAGAATCTCGAAGGATGGCAGCCAGGCGATTTGTGTCCTTGATCCTGGCTGTAAAAATACGACGCTTCTTCCGTTCAATGCTCACATCTGATCCAGACCTCTTCTCCACCTTGGGGCGCTTCGGTGCAGGCGTATGATGCTCGTCCTTTTCCGGACGGGGCCGCTTGGTCGTAGAAGCAGGAGAGGGCTCCGTAGGCCAAGAAGGCTTTGAACCCGATGAAGACGAAACACTTGGTTGGCGTGATAGAGCCGGCGAAGCCACAATGGTGTCTCTCTCTCCAGGAGCCTGGCCTGGCGCCGGGGACGGAGCAGAGGGCGGAGCAGAGGGCGGCGCCGATGGCCGTTGTGGAGTAGAGGCTTTGTGTGTATTGATCTTGATGGATGACGTCCTTGGTAGAGGAGCAGGTCGCTTCACCTCGGGAGCTGGCGCGGGCGCTGGCGGTGGTGGTGGTGGTGGCGGCGGCGGCGGCTGTACGATAGGTTCCTTAGGTTTCGTCTTGTAGTGAGACTTGAACATCACCATCAACTATGACTGGTTAGCACGACTGGCGTCATTCGCTTGTCTGTCATGTTTCTTACCCTATTAGCAAGCTGCTGAACCGGCCGCTCCGCCTTCCAAGCCTTGGGCAGATTGACCGTGACGACCCAGTCGGCGGCCTCCTCGAACATCATCGCTGCCAAATCCAACATGCTCTCCATTTCGCCACGGCCAAGATCCAGGTGGTCAAGCGCTTTACGCATCGCTGTGCTGTAGTGCCGCTCGTCTCCTCCATAAGTCTCGTCCATTTCCCTTCGCAAGGCCCTGAGTGCGGCATCCAAGTTTTCCTTTCTCGCAAACATTTCCTTTCGGGCTTCAATCTCCTGAGCGCTGTCTTGGACAAGTAGGAGGTCGCCTTCTTCGTCCTCTGGAGGGGGTTCGTTCTTAACGACCTTGGTATGCTCTCCAAAGGCGATTGCAGCGAGCCCAGAGGCAGCCGCCTCAATGAGCTTATTGCGAACATATGGGGACCGATCAGTGGTGAGGGAGAAGATCAAGAACGAGAACATGGTCGGGTCCATCATGGCGCCAAGATCAATGAGTGCCTCGAACGCCTTGATGCGGATGAGGTCTCGTGTTCCGTCCAGGAGGTATTGGCCGAAATCAATGTAAGTTTTGGGAATGACCTCCGCCTTCATCAGCCGCTGCTTTGCGCTCAGGCCAGCAATCGTCCAGACATTTTGGTACGAGTTGGTCCATTCATCGCGGCGAAGGACTCTTTCTATTTGTTCCATGGCCCTGTCGAGAAATTGTTTCTCTTCCTCGCTCGGTATCTTGTTCTGCATGGCAAACCAGTCGTCCTTCTTGGAGGGGATGAGCGACGTGGCGAGCGCTTCAACCAGGATGGAGATGTAGAAGTGGTCGGAGTAGGGGTTGTCCTCGTTGTTGTTGTAAAGCAGTTGGTCGAGGATGAACTGGCGGGCTTCAAGGGGACACCTGTAAGTGTTGGCATCCCTGACTTGGGCGATGGCCTTGATGATGGCAATTTGAACGTTGTACTGCTTCTTGTCCGAGAAATCATTCGGCTTCGGCTGGTTCGTACCCTTGTGACAAAACATTTCGCTGAAAGCCTTCATGAGTTGACGAAGACCAAGCATCGAGATGTCCTTGATGTTGGCCTGCCGGGGCAGGGCTTCGGCAGCCATCGTCCGAATCCCATGAAAGTAGCGACGGTCGACCAGAGTCCGGATGAGGAATCCAGAAGCGATCGGGTGAAGGGGACCGTGAGTGAGGTACAGCATGGCGTCCTGCTGAGCCACGACGTCCCTATCTTGTTGGAGCTGGGACACGTACATGTACGGCTCGAGGGTCCTCTTCATATCACAAGCCCACTCAAAGTCGGCATCCACGCGGATCCATTCGTATGACTCCTGGTCCATTTTCCTCTCCGTGTCAGGGTCCCAGTCAATCAGCTCCCATTGGTTCTGATCCTCTGGAGTCTGAAGCACGTCACCCAGGCAGTACAGTAGAGTGTCATCCAGGTTTTCCGCATCCATGCTGGCGCCAACGTTCTGCTTCTCCTTCATGCGACGGGTTCGTTTCAATCGCTTGTATTTTGTGTTGTAAGGGATTTCGAACTTGGTTGACCGCGTAGCGTCCTCGCGAATCTCCAAAATGTGCTCATATGGTGTGCCGTCGGCTTCGTGGATTCGCACCGTCATCGGCCCAGTGAAGAGCGGTTGCACCTCTCCCGTCTTGACACCAGACCGTCGCTCTTTGATGACACGCAGAAAGTCGTCCTTCTCCAGTGCGTGCTTCTTGGCCGTCTGATATTGGATTTGGTTCAACGTAAGCTCTACGCAAAGTCTCTTCTTGTTAAACTTGGCTTTCACGTCGAAGCGCGGGCATCCTGAGCCGTAGACCCATTGGCTCCAAAAGCTCTCGAGCCGATACCTGGCACCCTTTTCGCAAACTGCCCGGAATTTTTCTGTCTCGAGAATGGTCGACTTGTCAGAAGCCTCGATCTGAACCTTGGTCAATAGCTTCTGGAGAATGCGCGTCAAGCCATGCCCTCCCGAAGCCTTGATGAGCCGCTTGTCCAGGATGAAGAAGACTACTGGTGCTTTGAGGGCCATGAAGTCCATTTCGAATTCTCCCAGATGGAGACACGGACCAAGATCAAAGAGAGATGGCCGATCAACGTCCACCTGCACCAATCTGTCGGATAATGACTTCATCCGGAACCTATACTCGTTGTTACCGCAGAGGCGCTTCATGAAGAGATCTGTCATGTAGTGGGCGACACCAATGGTCAACCACAGGTCGTTGCGTGTGTTCGGGATCATGTTGATGCCAATCCACTGGCTGGCCAGGGTGTAGACAATCTTTCTCGTAACCTCGATCTCGGTGTCGATGATATCTTCTGGAAACAGCAGACGATTGCTGATGAAGGCCATAGAATAGAGCGAGATTGTGTCTTGTACCATGTCATCGAGGAAACAGAGCTTGAAGTTCCCGAAAGGGTAGCGAGCAAACGTGTAAGTGAAAAAGTCGGCCGCCATTGTCATAGCAGCAGATGTGTTTCGAACCCATTCCGCACGATGGGGGAGGCAATAGGCGTGAACCTTTAGCGCGTTCATACCAAGCTTGACCTCGTCCTCCTCCGTTCTCGATTCGGATGAAAGGTCAATATGTTCGAACGGGCCAACAGCAAAACCAAGTTTCTGCACGGATACCTTTTTCTCGGGCTCAAAGGTCATGATCTTCTTGTGGTCGTCGTCGGGGTCCACCGTCTCCTCCATCAGAAATCCCGAGCAGACAACCGACATTTCCCTCAGCTTATCCTCCTCGGCAAGGTTGTGGATTCGTTCTTGGCCATCGATCTGCATCCTATCAGACCCCGCGCCATTCTGCTGGGTGGCCAGCGCCTGTTGCAGGGCATCTCCCAGCGTGCGAGGGTACTTGATCGATATCCTCCAGTCGCAACGCGCGCCATGGTCGTCGACACACGGAAAGATGCAAGACGCAGTCCCGGGGTGAACGGAACTTCGGGTGTACATGTGTGTGAAGCGACTATCCATGGGATCGACCCCGACGAACTGCATGCCGTCCCGCGGGCTGGTGTTTATGAATGGAATCGTGAGCTTGAACTGCTTGCTGCTCTTTTCCTGGCCGTCCAACCCTAGCATCGACTTCCTAATGATGAGCCTCGGGCGATCCGGCTCGGCCTTACCGCGCAGGTTCACCTTAAGCGATCCATAGACCGGCGTAGACCCCTCGAACTCTCTATTCTCGGCGGGGACATCGGTCTTTCGGCTGTGAAACACCGATCGCGCCCGTCTGCGGCGAATGTCATGGTGATCGGCTCTCAAGTTCCAGTTCGTGGGGTGGGAAAGCCTGTCGTATGGATCCTGATAGACCGCCGTCGTCTTGCGCTTCTGGCCCTCGACGATGTCTCCGTTGATCTCCCTAAGCTCAGTGACGTAGATGTTGTCGGTGTCGATCTCGCAGTCAGCGGCGTCCAGGAGCACCTCCTCGATCTTATCGGTAAAGGTAGCGAGGATAATATCGGTCGTTCCGTCGATGCGCTTGTCGCGAAAGTTGACTTCGAGGTTCACTTCCTGCTTAATAACGAAGTACTCGAGAACCGGCAAGTCTGCTACGGGCTTCAAGCCATCTTCAGTGTCCAGGATTGAGTGCTTCTCTGGCACGGTTTCCTGCGACATGACGACGGCAGCTAATTCGACCGTCCGACAGAGGGTCGAGAAGAGAAGAAAGGCCGGAAGGCCCCCGCGAGCTCAGGCTTGTGGACACTGCATCGATGAAGACCCCGGGCCTATTTGACGAGGCCACAGCAGCCTTTAGGGTTGCTAGATTGTTTAAAAGGTCTATCGTGGCCGTCGCGCAGTCATAGGCTTCGTCAGGGCAGTCTGGCGCAATTTGAACGGATTCGCAGAGGAGGTGGTTCGGGAGGAAGGTTTGTCGGCGCGCGGTGGAGGCGGAGAAGCCGCAAGGAAGCTAAATCTATCGGCAGAGGGACGAGACTAAGGGTTGAACGAGAGATTCGAAGGGCACCTTTTTAGAAGCGCAAGCACGCGCAAATGTCAAGGCAAGAAACCAAGTAGCAGTGTTGTGCCTCTTCCAGTGCAGCCATTGTGGAGGAAAGAGAAGCTCGCGGCGCGTTTCACGAAGCTGGGCGCACGGACCACCGCTGAGGCTCAACCTCCAGCCTTGCACCGCAATTGGAAACCGAACCCAGCTTCAACAGCTCTAATATGCATGAGTTATGTTATCTGCCAACGCCACATCCTAAAAGTTTTTCTGCGAGAGAAGCCATGATGCAGGTATTCCTATTATATTCAGACGAATCTCACAGGTCTCTTAGAACTATATGACTACTGCAGCCGTGGCAAGTCAGCCAACTTCGTTTCTGCATTCAAGGCCAGGTTTGGCGATCATTCCACCAGCATCGGGTTGATATGCATCGAAGAGGAATAGTATATCATAAATTCGCTGCCCTGGGTAGCTTTCGACATTCATACACAGCCTCGACCGGATAACCCTCGTCTTTGCCTAGACGTCCTATTCCTTTCCCAAACGCCAACCCGCAGATGTGTATAACTGACTCCCACAGCCTCTTCTCCTGCGTCCCCCCGGGTTTCTTTGCTGGTATTACAAGCAGCCAAACACTTCACTGCTTGCTGCGTCGTCGGTCTCGGCGCTTCTTCCTCTCCCGAGCCTTGAGGGTATCTTCATCACGGTATTCTTCCGGCAACTCAAAGTCAACCTGGGGTATCTCGGGGATCGGGTGACCCCATGCCAGCACCTTCCTGCCCGTCCGCCGGTGCCTATGCAGCGCGCTCTCGCGCTCGTACTTCTTGCTAAAGAACGACTTGAACTCCTTGGGCGGCTCTGGTGGCTTCGGAGCCGGCGGTGGTTTGGATGGCCGCGGCGTTTTGGCCGCCGTCGGCTGGGGAGTTGGCTTGCGCTTCTTGGAGCCTTTGGATGATGGCTTGGATCTTGCCATGGCCTCATCGCGGAGCTGCTTCGCCGGTGATTCCGAGTCGCTGCTCTCATCGTTGGCACGCTCCGCATCATCCGCATCCTCTTCTTCTCCAGAGTCGGCAGACTCCTCTCCTTCCTCTTCCTCCTTCTCAGCGCGCTGCTTATCCTTCTCCTGCTTGCGACGCTTCTCCTCCAGGACCCAGTTTCGGAACTTGGCGAGGATGCCCTGGCAGCCCTTGATGAAGTGATCTCGGGCGGGCTCGAACGTCTTCTTCTTGGTTTCTGTAACACCGCTGACGCCCATGACCCTCAGCCAGTCATGGCCCTGGAGCCCTTCCAGCAGACGGATGATCTGGTCCTTTTCATGCTGGGCCCGTCCCTTCTCGGTGTTGCGTATTGACCTCTCCAGTCTCTCGGCTCGGCGATGCACTGGTTGGAACAGCTTATCAGGCAGGGGGTCTTCCAGCGTCTTATTCCCGAACCGCGCTTCCAGAAAGCTCAAGTCCACGTGTTGCGCATCAAACACGTTGTTAAACAGAGCGTCGCCATATCCTCGCACAGGATATTGGTCAGCGGGGTGGGGGGGTAATGGTTGCGGTGGTGCGCGCTGGCCGCTGCCGCTGGCGACGGCGCGTCGCGGGTCAGAGTCGACGACAACAATGGGCGTTTCGACAGTAAAGAGGTCTAAAAAAAACTGGTTAGAAATTGTGCGGGGCCAGAGGCAAGATGCAGAGGAGCGATGGGAATTTTTTTTATACGTACGCTGCTCCTTGGGCTCATTCCCAATCACCTCGTCGTACTCTGGAAAGTATGCGGCGAGCTCGCTTTTGAACCTCGTGGCTTCTTGGGAGCGGAGCTTGCGGCCTTGGTCCCTGGCGTTGGTGTCCTTGGCCTGGGGCTGCAGCCGGTCGAGCTCATGTTTGATGCCATTTATGACTTTGCTCTGGTGTTTTGTTAGGTTTGGCTCCTGTTTTGGAGCGGGTGTCGCGCTGCTGATCGGCGGAGGGGGAGGAGGAGGGTTGTTCGCGGGCGTCGACGTCGTTGTCGCACTCGCCACCGCAGCAGTCGCAGCAGGTCGCGGGTTGGTGGTGCGCGCAGGCGGAGGCGGCCCCTTTGTACTATTGTTATTTGGATGGTTGTCGAGAGCGGCGTCGCTCAGGTTGTGGGAGCCTCTGGCGAGGATCTCGACGGTTATGCGCGTTCGCTTGGGCTTGATGGCATCAAATTCGCGATCGTGGGCGTCGAGCACCCTCTTGTTCCGCCCTCCTCCTCCTCCTCCTCCCCCTCCGCTTCCGCTGACGCCCTGTGCTGCCGGGGCGAAGACGCCTGCTGAAGGCGTCAGGTGATGGTGCGAGTGATGCTGATGCGGGTGAGGACCCTCAGCGCGCCGCGACGAACGGGTGACGGAGGCCATTGGGAGATGTGAAGAGGCCTGGCATGGTTTCTCGGCTGGCTTCTCTGGCTCCGGCGACTCTTTTTCGCGATGAGAGCCCCTCGATGTTGATGTTTTTTTTCGATGGGTTTGTCCTGGGCTGGGCGGCTTCGTGCGACCGGACCAAGGACGTTTGCAGTCGAGCGCCAGACCGCACGGGAGGGGGGTGCTCACACCTGCACTATTGCCTTTGGTGTTTAGGGGGCGCCGGACCTGCTGAGCTCGCTACAGTGCACTGAATTGTGGCTATTTTACAGGGCATGGGCTCGCTGAGACCACTGAGCTGCCGCCCCTCACTCCTATGGAAGGGACGGCCGTCAGCTGCCCGCATTCATGAATCAGGCAACCCCTACAAATTCCGTTGCCTTCGGACCGGTTGACAAGGCTCTGATGGCGGACTGGATTCTGGCTCTTATTTGCCGATGCTACCTACCTACTCAGTATATGAGGTCCTGGTCTTTGTGCAATCCTGGCCGAGTTGCATTATGCCTAGATTAGTCAGTACCCGCTATGCAACAGCAACGGATGGATTCTCATTTCGAGTTTCGTCAAATCGACCCCAAAACCCCATCTCTCAAAGACAACACCAAATCACGACCTCTCCTACTGTTCCTCTGCTCACTGCAACACCTAAAACACAAGGAAACCAACGAACCAACGCTTGATGGCCAGCTGTTGTCGAAAACTAAGGAGTTGGGTGCGGGCAGGCCTCAACTATAGGGTAACCCCACGATGCTAGGACTCAAGCAACGACGCCTCTAACATCAATCAATAATGCTTGACTTTGGCTTCTTCGAGGACAAATCAAGGTAAATTCCCCGTAGGTCAGGTTTCTCATACATCGTCACTCATATCTTGAGCGGTCAGCTCTAACAAAGGGGTATTATCAACAAATCACAGCCACCAACAAAAAGCCTCTTCCTTTATATCATCCCGGGATATTCTCCGACTCCTCTTGCTTCTCCCTCTTCTCCAGCTGCTTCTCCTCCTTCGTAGGTATGATCCCCAGCTTCTTCATCACCTTCTTGCCCGGCTTCCCCTCCTCCCTTTCCGCCTCCTCTCTCTCCAGCACCTCCCTCTCCCTAGCCGCGCTCTCGCTCTTGTCCCTGGCCTCCTCTTCCCGCTTCGCCGCCTCCTCCGGGGCGATGATCTTGTCCCGCCGGTGGCCCAGCCGCTGCGCGAGGTCCTTGCCCTTCCGGCGCGTCTTGACGTACGCCTCGAGACCCACCAGCACCGCGTACGATTTGGAGATGGAGACGTGGCTCATGTCTACGCCCGACATGCGCAGGCTGTGCACAAACGCGCGGAAGTTGGACGCCGGCGGGCGGTAGTGTCCGCTTAGGGGGGAGAGGGAGGAGAGGCGGCCGTTCTTGACCTTGATGAGCCCGGCGGCCGAGATGCGGCTGCCCTGGAGGAACGACGAGTGCTGGAAGGCCCCCGAGTCCTTGATGCCCACATACAGCCGGAACGATGTGTCTGCGACAAAGATCCAGGTGTTCTTCTTGACCGACTTGCGAAGCAGCTTGTTGAAGATGGTAGACGCTGAGATGTGCGTCACCTTCTGCAGCCCTTGGCTGTTGTCGAAACCAGGAGTTGCATACTTGGCCGCCCGGTCTGCTTCTCGCCGCGACTCCAGCGATGAGTAGGAGCTGCTACTATCAACCGACTCGAGCGATGGGTCCTCTTCTGGCTGAGCGGTTGGGTTGAAAGCCGGCGTGGGGTCGTCTGATGGCACCACTCCGTGCATGCTGTCCTTGTAGTGTTCCGTTGTGTCTATGCGCTCTCCGGTCTTGGCCCAGCATAATCTCCCTTCCACATCTACCTCGACGAGATAGTACTGGCGCTCCTCTCGGGATAGGTACCGGACCTGTTCCCTCTCGAGCCGGTCTCGCGGGCAGCCGTCAAGCTCGATGTTGCGGCCTTCGCCATAGTCGAGCCAGTAGAAGAAGTTCTCTTTCGTATCCGATCGCTTCCATTCTTCATGGTACATGCAGAGGTTGCTCCCGTAGCGGTGTTTGAGATCAACCATCTCGAGGAAGTATCGCAGGCCCATCATGCGCGCCTCGTTCTTGCGAATGGTATTGGCCTTCTCGCGCTGCGCCCGTGCGGCCTCGCGCTCTTCAGGCGACGCTTCCTCGTCTGACGAGGATAGTGTTGAAGAGGAGTCGGAGAGTAGATCGTCATGGCCTGCCCGTCGTGCAACCATGCTCGCCATCTTCCACTTCTCCCGGGCTGCTGATGCCCGCTGTCCTTCGGCTCCATCGACACCAGAGCCGTCAGGGCCCACGGGCTCGACTTCTGATCTCGCTCGCGGCCGTGTCGCCTGTCGAAACTGCGCTTCTCGTATTGCCGTAACCCATCGTGTGCCAGCGTCTAGACCAAAGCCCTGCATCTCCCTTCTTGCGCGATACCCGCGAAAAGTCTTTTGAATCATGCGCGCGGCCTGCGCCCTCTCGTCCTGGCTTGAGGTCGACATGCTGGCTGCGCGCTCGCGCTGTCGCTCCGCCTTGAGCGACTGACGCTTGCGCTCTCGATCCCTGCGCTTGGCCTCCTCTTCGCGTTGTTGTTGCACTGAAGCGATGCGCTCGAAGTCTTCTGGCGAAGGAGGCCTCAGCGAGTCCATGTATTCCTTGGTCTTGATCGTGAACGGAAAGACATTCGATGACGCAGAGCTGATGACCGAGAACTTGGAGTCGGCGCGCCCTGGTGGCTGCCGGGATGGCGGGGTACCATCGGGGGCGGACACTAAAACCGGGAGAGAGCTGCGTTCTAGAAGTTCGAGTTGCGTCATTGTTCGTGGGGTCCTGGTCGGGAGGCGGCTCCTCGATGACCGTGTCTGGAGTGGGGGCAAAGTCTGTGGAACGGACTTTAGATATCAAGGGTCTCATGAAGATATCGCTTCAGCTGGAATAGCTGTGTGTCCGCGAGGCGATTAGATTTTCCCATGTCGCCCTGAACTGTTATGCCTGGCTGATCGAGCCTGGATCCCATCATCTTTATGAATGAGCCTCTGGATGACGCAGCCCAAAGGGTCGCCGAGCATTAATCCGGTCCTTGTCACGGAAAGCCGGCACTTGGCACCGCGGCAAACTCCATTGGCGTTACCGTATTGACCTCAGCCGCCGAATCTATAGGCTTTGAGTCCGACGGGGAATGGGGCCGCGGCACGGATCTTCGTTGCCGCGCCCTGGCGCTGTTGTTCAGCCCTTTCACGGACGCATATCTTAGACGCCCAGTGCTGACGTGTAGTAAGGCGGAGCAGATGCCGGCTTGGCGAGAAGGCCATCTGGCAGCAGTCCGACCAGGAAATTTGTCGTGCGACATTGCCAACTCTTGGACTGGTCTCGGCTCTCATTCGGAGGGTCAATCCGTGGAAGGAGATGGCTTGTGTGAGGTGGTCGCCGAGCGTTGGCGCTGCGAGTGATCGCAAGACTGCAAGGCGTGGTGGATCATCCCAAGGCATTATCATTATCTTTTTGCTGCCCGCTGCATATGTACGTGAGGCAGCAACCTAGCAAAGTCGTATCGGTTTGTACAAGAGGCCTCCCATATCCTCGAGGCTGGAGGGTAATGCATATCCAAGAAGAAAGTAAAGTGGTGCAAGACGACGACAAGACGCTATGCAAAGAGGAACTCCTTGAGCACGGGCGAGCCAGAGAACTCCGGATTCAGGAGTATACAACTGGAGGCAAGTCAGCAATGGGATCCAGCCCACATCGGCGGCACCAAAGGAGACGCACTTGAGGAAATACTGCAGACCCGCCCGCCGCTTCTCGAGAAACCGGGGCCGAAACTTGGAGATGACGCTCTTGGGCGGAAGCGCCGGAACAGCCGCCTCGAATCCAGGAAATGTCTGGACCAGTCGGATTCGAAATTCGTCGAACTCAGAATAGCGTTTTCGAATATTCATATAACTTCCCTACTCGTCCGGTCAGTCTTTTTTGGCCCACCTCGACCCGAGTCCTGCCTCGCATGCCCAACCGGATCAACTCACGTTCAGCGTCTCGACACGAATGTTCCAGACAACAAAGGCACCGATGTTTGTGGCACTGCCGTTGACGATGGTATGGCTCACAATCTCGACGCTCTTGGCCCAGCAGGCATTGTTGCGGTCGTCGTGCTCGCTCGTCTCGTTGTCGCGGAGGGTGATGGCACCGGAAGGCAGGACGGACTCGGCCGACATGTTGGACACAGAGCGCTGGTGGCCGTGTACATTGAGCCAGTACGGCGGCGAGGTGATTGAAGCCGGCGAGACGGCGTCCGCCCCTGCATTATTGCTCGTGTCAATCGAGGGCCGGTCGTGATCGAAGGATGTCCGAGGTGTCTCAAACACCTCCGTCGATGCAGCCTGTGTCTCGGAATGCTCCGCAGGGGATGAGCTGGCGCCGAAGCCGCCAGTAGCATGGGCTTGATCTACCGCAGTCGCCATTCAACCATGCGACATCCGATATCTATACGGTTCGGCGGTTTCGCAGATCGCAATTGGGAGGTCGTCGATGGATGGGCGGTGAGTTTCGTTGTTTGTGAAACAACAAATCGGTATGAAATCGATTCCCCGGAAGATTGAGGGAGGTAGCTTGCTTGATTTTCCTCGGATGGGTGCTGATGCTGGTGATGCTGATAGAAATGCTTCGTTCGGTCGATGACAGCCGATTTTCAAGTTCGTAATTAGTAATTCAGACACGCGGGAGCGGATTCTGGACGCTATTGGCAGTCTATGAAGCGCAATCGTCGATCAAAGAAAAAGACTATGTCACCGGATAAGTAAACAAAGGGAGCTAGAAGGGGATGCACAGTCGTCCGTGTGTGGCGATAACCTGTTTTGACGTGATGTTGCAGAGGTTCGGAGCCTCAAAGTGGTCGGGCGGCGGCTTGTCTGCTTCCGGCCGAATGAGGGGCCCCGACACCCCGGAGACAGGTACATTGGGCTGGTACCGTCTGCCCGCTGCAACTGCCGGCAACGCTCCCAACGGTCGGTCTGAATTGCGCCGAAAACCCCGTTCATCGAGGCCGGCTTGCATTTCCAAAGGTTGCTGTATTGATTATTTCGCTCCACTGGACTTGAATGCGCTGATGTGTTGTCCATTGCATGCATGTCTGAAGCGTCTGCTGTGCTGGCAGATTCAAGTTCTGAGGCCCTGAGCTGAGAGCACTGTGAGGCGGCGTGCCGCTGGAAATCTTCCTGGAACGGCCCCGGCCTCCGCTCCTATGGCCGGCCCCCGTGTCTAGTGTCTTGTCTTCCGTGCCCCGCGGGAGTCCCGTTCCCTCCTCAGACCCGTCTCTGCTCGACGGGGATGATTCACGGAGGCACAAGCTCTTATGAGCTTCGGAGCTACGTAATCAAACCTGCAAGCTTGTGCTTCATCGAATGTGGCGCCTGTCTTTCATTGCCCGCTGTGGCGGGCACGGCATCCATCAGTATGCTTATCCGTACTTTCTCTACATCATGATCCCTGAGAACTCTTGCAAAGTTTAGGACTTTACTCCGTTCGTCGGCTCCTGCATAGACACAGCTAGTGGACCACTATATTCGCACCGCCGCTGGTTTTAGAAGTTGTTGATCATCATCAAGCTTCACGCTACGGGCAGGAGATTGATCATCGGCTCTAGACACGGAGCAAGGAGGAAATAGCTGGGCGCCAGCCACCTCGTTCCGTGTCTTGGGTTGTCGTGTCCCGTCAGCATGCCGTCACCCAAAACTTGACATGAGGCTGTCAATCTCTTCGTACAGGAGACGCCTTGAATCCACCTCAGCAGCCCGTCAGCAAGATGCGGGTTATCGACATTCGGATGTTGGACGTTGGGATCCAGATGTCCAGCTCCGCCTCCAACAGCCCGCTATCCCCCAGACGGAGCAATCCCTGCGTTGGTGTTCTAGACCAAGAGGCCCCTCCACCGACCTGAAGCTGGCCCCCGGTCTCATTCGCCTCGGGAATCACCCGCTTTTTTCAACGTTCACAATTTCTCCGACTCATTCCCGCTTCCACTCGCCTCTCTCTTGTTGTTCTGTCACCTGTGTGGTGGTATCAATGCGATTTGTGCTACTGTACATGACATGGCCGATTCTTACTGCCTGCATATCTCAGGCAATGCTTCTTGCGTCCCAACCTCTCTCAACTGGCCGCGTCAGCATTCTAGCCTGCCCCCTCTCTTGTAGCCTGTCCCCGTCTGCAATGAGCCCGGACAAGTCACAGGTGGTTCACCAACAGCATCATGTTCTCGTAGTTGTGCATCACGCGGGGGCAGACTATCAGAGCCGGAGCCTCGTACGTGCTCCGCAAGAACTACCATCGCCTATCGCGTATGCAAGAAATACGAGTGGCACTTTGGCAGCCGAGACGCTTAGCATCAGATAGAGTTGCCTTTTCAGGGAAGAATTGGCCACCTTCGTCGCATTCGAGTGGCCAAGCATACCAAGCTATCGAAGGAATCCTCCGAAGAGGAGGTGGTGGGCTCGTAAAACACCGTCCCTGGTCAGCCTGGGCACCACCATCACAGCCAACTGAACGCGCTGTACGGAGTCGCTGTGCATCCTCTGCCTTGATGCATTGGTCAGTGACTGATGCAGCAAGTGATGCATAATGGGAGAAAGGTCAAAACAAAGTGCACCAGTGGGCTCATATCGCTTCAATCCCATGTGGAGCAAGTTATCGACCGGCCACGCCACCTAAGCCAAGCACAATACAGACATGTGGTTCAGTGGGCGAGGAGCCAACCGGGGAGGTCGGCATGAGGCAGTTGAGTTCCGAAGGGAGTGAGACAAACTGACATCAAAACATGGTTGACTCATAGGCCTAGCTCTCAGCGGAAACCGAAAATTGATTGAGATTTTCGCGAAGAGCAGAGACTGGGCCATTGGGTCAATATCTATGGGAACCCCTATTTACGATGTATCCTGGGAAAAAAAAGAATGGAAGGGTTTTCCCTGAGATTGCACGCAAAGGCTGAGCAGCCCATCAACTGCACCACTGCAAGCCCCAGACGGGTCTCGGGAGCCTAAGCAACCCCAAGCTTCAGCGCGGACCCTGCTAGTTCCGTCCAACGCTGGGCTAGAGGGGATCCCGGGCATTCCTGGACCGCAAAATGCGCCGAGTGGCGGACGGTATGGATCATTTGGGGTCGCATGGCTCCTCGGAATCCCTGGGATAGGTGGGAGCTAAGCCCGATATTGCTTCTCTGGTGCTGAGGTCCCCTGCTCACTGACCATTCTGATGGAGGAAAAACACTGGTGCTACAGGTCACTCCTCCATCCGCGGTGGTTTGTGGTCGTGATATCGCCCAGTCCAGTTACGGGTCTCGCCTCTGGGCTCATTTCCATCCTCTCGAGCTTGTCCCGCTTGTACCGTGAGGAGGTAGCTTGTGCCGTAGGTTGCAGCCGGCTGCCCGGACCCGTGGTGCTTGTCTTGGACCCTCGGCCTCTCTTTTTCTTCTCTTTCCGCTCCCTCTCCTCATCTCTTAATAATACACTCGCTGTAGAGGACTCATTCTTGACTTCCCGACAATCGTTGCTTGTTTGCTCAAGCAAGTTCATCTTTCGTTCTTCTTCCTAATTCTTGACTCTCGCTCCTGCTTTGTTTGAATCTCTTGTCTCGTCGTTTCCTCGTTTGCCCGCGGCGTCTTAGCCATACCTAGCACCTACCTAATTGTACGTCAATTTGCTCCCAAGACCAAGCCTCTTTCCTCTGTTGTCCTGGGGATAGCCTCTTGCATACCTCGCCTTCCCAACGGCCAGCTCGAGACTCCCCAGGCTGGGAAAGCTCGGTTCTCAGCTCGAGAGAGAAATAACATCGCTGACCCGGATACTTCAGTAAACCAACTCTCTCGTCAATCTTGTCCGCATACGAGCCTCCGGCCTTCGAATACACGTACATACCACAGCATCTCCACGAAAAGTCTTGCTACGCAACACACATATTCACAATGCCGTCTCTCCGAACAACCATTTTGGCTGTGGCCGCCTCTTGCGTTGCCGTTGTCAACGCCGACTACGTGATTGACCCCGACAGTGTCCCTCTGGACCAGCGAAGTGAGTATCTTTGCTCGAGCGATAATGTACGGCTCCTAAACAGAGTCTAACAATGCCATAGAGGTGTGGTGTTCTACTCAAAAGGAGTCGTGCCCCCTTATCTGCGAGCAGACCGGTGATGGAGGCACCAAGGTGAACACGTGCGAGCCTGTAAGTGCCCACAGCAAGAGATTATCAGTCAACCCTGCACGTGCTGACCCTGGATGTTTAGAAAACTCTCACGTATGGCTGCATCTGCGACGATGGCCTTCAGCCCAACGTCTCGGAGTACTCTCTGACCATCCCCTTCTACGTCTGCCAGGAATGGGGCAACCAGTGTGTTACGGACTGTGACGGCAGCAACTCCTGTGCCCAATCGTGCCGCGAGGACAACCCTTGCGGTGCTAGCAACCCCAAGAAGTACAACACGACCGGCACCGCTACTGGAACTGACGCTGTCAAGGCGACTGCCAGTGCCAGTGCCAGTACCACCGACGACGGCAGCACGATTTTTACCGACGCTCCCGGTGGTGGTGACGACTCGGACGAGTCCAGCTCCAGCTCCGACAACAGTAACGGCTCGGCCGCCCTTGAGGCGGGCCGCACATGGGGCCTCGCCGTGGTGCTTGGAAGCATGTTTGTCGGATTCGCGATGCTGTAACAAGCCCGCTTGTTCGCTCGGTTACGATGAAAGGTGGGGGACCGAACCACCGATGCATGTGGCTATTGCTTTGATTCGCTTCGCTTGTCTCTCTTGCTCATACATTCCTTGAAAGCCTCGGACGTCTAGGTGTTGGGTTAGCTTTTGGTGGCAGGGCATTGTTTTCCGTCTTTTTCGATCTTGGGGGTATGGGGCGGCATGCCCTCTTTACTAATATGGATAATGGTAGGAGGATAGGTGAGAAGGAGATGGGAGGTAGAAAAGGAGAGACAATGAAATGTCGAGAACTGCGATGAAGCAGTGTACCGATACGAGCTTTCATTTGAGTGACGTTTGGACTCGTGACGGATTACCGCTTTGGCTCTGCAAGATGCTGTCATCCAGATGAGGAGGTGTTGGAAAGATCCTCCACATTCCGGGCTCTCGGGACCCTTTGTGCGGCCGATCGGATTAGCCCAACGGGCGATGTCGACCTTCTCCCCCTCCCCTCTGGCATTTGTATTGGTTTGTTCGTATTTCTTCTGGGTCTCAGGCTCTCACGAGCCGAAAAAGCACATGTGAAATCACGGGCTCTAAATATTCGAGGGGACCCATCGATCCTCGGTCCCCAACAAATCAATGAGAAACGGTCTCATGACAGTTTGTCTATGCACGTTCCTCCACGTGAGCCTGTAGGGCTGGCCGCCTTTTTCGATGAAGATGTCCAAGTGTAGCATTGGAATCGAGGCAGAGAACAACTAGCTCGTCCGTAGATGCCGTCGAAGGGGGTGATTGGATCGAATGATGATCGGGGTCAAACTCACACCATCTGACAGGTTTGTTGGCTGGCCGTCATCAATTTTGTGTCCTGTGTAGCCTGTTTGCCAGAGGACGGCCGCTAAATTGTCCAATTTTAGAGGCATCTCTCCCCTGCAAGCGGAGACCTTCAGTGGGTCGGGATCGCTGGCTACAGCAGGGGAAGACAGCTCGCGGGCCAGGGGGTTGACTGGTACGAGATGGTAATGACCCAAGGTTGGCCGTCTTGTTCAATTTCGAGTTGATCTGTCGCGAATTACCAGAACCTGCCCCTTTACACCTCCCCTTCTCGAGTCCAGAGTCGAAAACAAAGGCTTTGTTTTGTGCTTCTTCCTTTGCGCCGAAAAAGGGTCTCATTCAAGCCTCCTGCGATTCCCCCTTCACCGTCTTTCTTGGCCCGCATGGTTTTTTTTTTCCTTGATTCAGATTTCAGCCTCCCCCGGTCGTCCCGTTCCACGAATCGAGGCCGCCGCTTGCATATTCCTTGGCTTGAAACTTGATCTGCCATCTGGTCCCTCAACAAAGCGCGAGCACAAGCCTGGCACAAGCCTCGAGAGCCGTCACGCCCTGTTCCAGTATCACCACTCAGAGACCTCGATCCTCGCGCCCACGTGCAGCGCCCGGCGAGCCTGTTTCGCGCCTCAGGGTCTGATCCCCCATCCCACAGGAGGCCAGGTCCGACCCGGCCGTTGCCTACAGTTGGCTCCCGCTACGCGCGTCCGTCAATTTGCGGTGCCGGAGCCGTGATTTCTCGAGGTCCCACTGCCGGGCTTTTTTTTGCCGACACCTTTTTCCCTACCCTTTTAAAGGGGTCCCCCGTTTTACCGCCCTGCCCCTCCTCCTTCCGGCCCCTCCCCTCCCACCATGTCCGGGAGCGAGACACTACCGCTCTTCCAACCCACGGCCACCGACCCGACCGGTACGAACATGGCTCCCAACACAAGTAAGTCAGAGGCGGAAATCCCAGGATTGCACTGCGGGAGCTTTGTTTGGGATAAATTTCTTGTTTTTTTTTTGCTGACCGGTGTTGCAGAGACGAACGTTGCCGAGTGCATCTCCGACGATGCTCTCGTCCACCTCAAGACCTACAAGTACTCGAGCGTCGACCTATCCCCGGTCTCGAAATACATCCTCGGCCCCTTTGTACGTCTTTTTTGATGCTTGAAATGCTCTATTCGTGTTCTCCTCGCCTCTCTACAGCTTCTGCTTTACTGAGAGCATCGAGAATTGGCCGTCTAAGGAGCTACAGTACCTGCGCGCACCAATGCAAACGAAGCTCATGACAGCTAACCCTTGTCTTTTTCGTCATACAGTGGAACGCGTCCGTCAACCTCCTACCACTATGGATCGCGCCGAACATGGTGACCCTCCTGGGTTTCTGCTTCATTCTCGGAAATGTCGCGCTTTGCGAAATTTTTATGCCCGACCTGGTTGGACCGGTATGTTGACGCCTCACGGAGCAGACCCCCGAGAGCTGGATGCTAATCTAGGACAATGGTACAGGGACCCTCGTGGCTCTACTTTAGTTTCGCATTCGGTCTCTTCATGTACCAGACCATGGACAACCTCGACGGCAAGCAGGCTAGACGGACAGGAACCTCGAGCGGCCTCGGCGAGCTCTTCGACCACGGCATCGACTCCCTCAACTGCACCCTCGCCAGTGTGCTCGAGACGGCCGCCATGGGCCTGGGCACCTCTCCCGCTGGTGTATTCACCGCGCTGTGCCCTTGCCTGCCCATGTTCTTCTCGACGTGGGAGACCTACCACACGCACACCCTCTACCTGGGTGTTATCAACGGCCCCACCGAGGGCATCCTCATCGCCTGCGCCATCATGATCATATCTGGCATCTACGGCCCTGGCATCTGGACCCAGCCCCTGAGCCACGCCCTGAGCGACTACCTGCCTGGCCTCGCTGAGCTCCTGGGCGAGACCACCTTCCGGGACATCTGGATTGGCCTCATTGTCAGCTCGCTCGTCTTCACCCAGATCCCCTTCTGCGTCCTCAACGTCGTCAAGGCCCGCAGGGAGAAGGGCCTCCCCATCATGTCCGTCTTCCTCGAGTGGATCCCCATGGCCGTCTACACCGCCTCCATCGCTGCGTGGGTCTCGTCCCCTTACAGCACCCTCATGAAGGAGAACCACCTCGTCCTCTTCTGCTTCACCATGTCGTTCGTCTTTGGTCGCCTGACGACCAAGATGATCCTCGCCCACCTGACGCGCCAGCCTTTCCCCTACTGGACCGTCATGCTGTACCCTCTCGTCGGCGGTGCTATCCTCGGAAACCTGCCCCGGCTCGGATTCACTCAGATCACCGCCGAGCTGGAGCTCTACTACCTATACGCCTACCTCCTCTTCTCCATGGTCGTCTACTTCCGGTGGGCCTGGCTCGTTGTGACGAGTATCTGCAACTACCTCGGCATCAACGCACTCACCATCCCCAAGGAGAAGCAGCTCGCCAACAAGCTCGCCCGCGACGCCACCAAGCTGCACTAGACCTACATACAGGTCTGGGCTTCGAATCACCCCCCGCGGATCTAACAATTGAACTTGCTTGAAAGCGAGTTTCGTATAGGCTATCAAGAGACAGGAAGCGGCGCATATACCGAGAGACATTCAACATCCACCTTATAGATTCGACGCATCTTAACCCTAGGAGAACGAACAAAAATGATGAAATGGGGGCTGGGGGGGCGCACCACAGTACAGAGGAGGACATATGCATGATGGGGGCGTTTGGGAAGGCTCGATTTCTGATTTTCTCGCATTCATTACGGCGCCAGGATACCTGACACCCTGCACAGCGCCGCCAACGGCTATCGTGGTATACTTATTGTAATAGATTTTAAACGAAGATCATGTATTGATGGAGGGACGAGGAAGAAACGAAGCCTGTTTTTGGATATGGCCTAGCATGCGCTTCCGACGCAGGCTGATACCAACCACAAGAAAAAAAAATGACAAACAAGCTGAGTAACAAAGATCTTGGTGACTATGCAAAAGTGATACCGTCGTTTAATCTCTCACATCGTCATGATCCGTCGATACAGCAACGTCCTCCCACTCCTTGATCAGCTTCAGGGTGCTCTCACACTTATTCCTCACCACATCCAGGCAATCCCTCCCCAGCACCACCCTGAGAGGAATCTCCCTCCCCTCGGCGATCCCCGTCTTCGTCAGCACATCCACGACGACCTTGGCCCCCTTCTCGACATCCCCCCTCTGCCTGTTATCCGCCCCATCCAGCACAGCGCGGTACTCGTCCGCCCCCGTAGCGCCATACACGCCCCTCATCCTCTGAGCTGTGCTCGTGCGCTTCCCCTCGTTGAGGAACGCCGTGCGGAACATGCCCGGCTCGACGCACGTCACATCCACGCCAAAGGGCGCCAGCTCCGCCGCGAGCGCCTCGGTGAAGCCCGAGACGGCCCACTTGGACGAGTTGTAGAAGGCCATGGCCGGGCCGCCGACCCAGCTGGCGAGGGAGCCGAAGTTTGCGATGGCGCCGCGGGACTGGGCGCGGAGGTAGGGGGTCACGGCGCGGCAGAGCTTGACGGTGCCGAAGACGTTGGTGTTGAATTGGTCAAAGACTTCTGTTTCTCTGGGGTTTGTTAGCTGGTGTCTTGGGCGTATGTAGGTTTGTTACTTACGATGCCTCTTCGCAGGCGCCTTCGAGGACGTAACCTGCTGCATTGACGAGATAGTCTAGGCGGCCGTAGATGTCGTGAGCCTCCTTGACTTTGGTGGCGATGTGGTCCTCTGGAGCTGTGACGTCGAGGGTGACGGCGTGGGCGCCCGCGGTGACGAGGTTGGAGAGGGATGAGGACCGGCGTGCTGTGGCTATAACGTGATGGCCGCGGCGGAGTGCGGAGAGGGCGATGGCATGGCCGAAGCCTGTGCCGGCACCGGTGATGAGCCAGACGGGGGGGTTGGAGGCCATGATGAGGTTATTCAGGGGGTTGATACAGGTAAGGGAAAGAATAGTAAGTCAATCGAGGTACAACTGAGACCTGGATTGAGTGTATGATGAATTTATTAATGATTGAGTTGAGATGAGAGGTGTTGCGGTGGTGAGTTGAGTCTTAAATACTTCGGCCTTTGCCTTCTTGTCCTTGACTTACACGCCATCATGACCCTCCCAACTACCAAACTCCTATCGCCGTTCAACCCTAGCACATCGCACCATGACGTTCAAAAATCCAGCATCTTCACTGGTCCCCAATATTCCGATACATGAGAATCGCCGCCATTGATTTCCGAACCGAAAGACGACAGGGAAAATGTCTCCTAACGCCGAAATGTTGGTTGTGTTCTTGGTGTTGAGCTTTTCGGCGTTAAGGTGTGGGATGACGTAGCGTTCGTAGTGCCCCACGCCAAGATGACATCCCTGCCAGGAACCGTAATTTGTTTTGTAAAAAAAAAAAAAAAAAAATAATATAAAGGGCATTCTTGTCAAGAGTAAGATGGCGTGCTAATGTGAGGAAGGGTTGGGCGGCTATTGCGGTGGCAGAGGGATGGGAACTTCTGGGCATTTTTCGAGGCGAACAACCGGGAGGACGGGCAGGGGACAGGAGGAGCGGCGGTATTCTGGGTACGAATCCATGATGAAGTTCGATGAAGCTTAGATAGAGGTTGTTAAGTTCTTGGAGATGGTGAATATGATGGTGATGATTATGCCTGCCAGGAGAGTTGAGAAATGCAGAGTGGATGGGCATCTTGTTATAGGATAGAGTCCAACCCGACATGACTTACACGACGCTCCGAAAGCCAGTATCCGAAGGCGTCATCTGACATCAAGACAATATTAACCGAAGCTGAGCTGATTCATATTGTTCTCAAATCGAGAAAATCTAGTTGGGAGCTTCCACCAGCCACTCCATGCAAGCTCTGGAGAACAATAGGTTGGACGTCAAAGAAACGAAGCCATCCATAGAGTCTGCCATCCATCCCGATCCATACTCCAACCAATTAAACCTTAGCATCCAAGCCCCCCGTAACGTCTAAATAAGAAGGTCCCCTGAACTCGTGGTCAATGCAAGGGTCTTGATGCCCCCCCGCTACATGCCACGGACGTTGATGGTAGTAGCGCTCCCACAGTAGGTAGGTAGGCTCCGTATACGGTCCCTCCACCGGCCCCAGCCAACCTTGGGACCCTGGCTCGGCTCGCGCATTGATTATCTGTCCCATCCCTTGATACAAGCTCTGAGCAAGTTTAACGATCTCTTGACACAATCTTTTTTTTTTATTCTCTTCTTCTTGATACTCCCCTTGTACAATCATTATTTTTGACAAGAATTGCTCCCTTCGCTGTCGCTCACTTCTGCATTCCCCCCCCATTCTTCCGTCGGAATGAGCTAGTTCCCGCCCTTTGCAGCCCCACGATATTATAAACGGATCACCCGCTTTCCCAGAGAAAATGGCCACGTCCTCGACAATGCCCCGAATGCCCTCGCCGACGCAACCCCTGCTCCGCCTCCTCCTCGTCCTTCTCTTCTCGACGCTCCTGTCCCCCGTCGCAGGGTCCATGACGCTCTCCGACGATGCCCTGCACAACATCCCATCGCCGGGCGACGACTTCGACATCCAGCACGGGAAGCTGCTCGCGCCCATCCTGATCCCCCGCGTCCCCGGGACGGAGGGCCAGCTGCGCGCCCAGAAGCACTTTGTCGACTTCTTCGCCAAGAACCTCCCCGAGTGGAAGCTCGAGTGGCAGAACTCGACGTCCAGGACCCCCGTCACGGGCAAGAGGGAGGTGCCCTTCTCCAACCTCATCTTCCGGAGGGACCCGCCGTGGGCGCAGAAGGGCGACGTGAGCCGCCTCACGCTGGTGGCGCACTACGACAGCAAGTATGAGCCCGAGGGCTTCATCGGCGCGACCGACAGCGCGGCGCCGTGCGCGATGCTGATGCACGTTGCGAGGAGCATCGAGGATGCGCTCAAGGCCAAGTGGACAAAGATGCAGGAGGGGGGCGACGCCGACGACTTGCTCGACGACGCCCAGGGCGTCCAGATCCTCTTTTTGGACGGCGAGGAGGCGTTCCAGCACTGGACCGACGAGGACTCCCTCTACGGGGCGAGGTATGTGAAACACCTCTCTGACACCATAAACGTGCTCAAGAGGCTCCGCTAAATCCAAACAACAGATCCCTCGCCCAGGAATGGGAGTACCAGTTCCACGGCTCCACGGCCAACTACAGGACGCCCCTCGACTCCATCAGCCTCTTCGTCCTCCTCGACCTCCTCGGCTCCGAGAACCCCAGGATCCCGTCCTACTTCCTGACCACGCACTGGGCCTACCGCGCCATGGCCGGCATCGAGAAGCGCATGCGCAAGCTCGGCGTCCTCGAGAGCAAGCCGCACCAGAACTTCATGCCCGAGTCCAACAAGAACCCCAACCGCTTCAGCCGCAGCTTCATCGACGACGACCACCGGCCGTTCATGCAGCGTGGCGTCGAGGTCCTGCACATCATCCCTACCCCCTTCCCCGGGGTATGGCACAAGATGGAGGACGACGGCGAGCACCTCCACCTGCCGACTGTGCGAGACTGGGCGAGGATCACGACGGCGTTTGTCGTCGACTGGATGGGCATTCAGGACTTTATGCCCAAGATTGTGGGGACCAAGTCGAAGAGGAGCGACCCCGCCGCGACGACGACGACGAGCCGGAGGACGGAGCTTTAGAAGACATCTTGAAGGAAGAAGTTTGGTGTTCTAGAGGAGAAATGTCGGTGGGCTTTTTTGGGGGAGGGCTGAAGTAGTCCTTTTGGGCTTGGCGTTGGGCGCGATGTCATTGTACAGATAAAAAAGAGTTATGTCACATGGAGTCGGTTCTACTAGCTGCGATCATTGTATGGATGGAGTTTCCAAGAATGGGAGTTTTCCATGTCTTCTTTAGTCGAATTGGCTCCCAATGCGATCTACTGCACGGACACTTGTCACAATCCTGGACACCCATCTTCTGAAACGTCCACCCTCATTAGCATGGCCAGAAAACGCTCACCGTTGCAAGGACGGACCGAAGAGGCATTTATTACGGATTCCGCGCCAACTACCAAATCCAACAAGCGCGGGAAATTTTTATAAATCCAAACTCCCGAAGTAAACGCCAGAATTCCCCTGATTGGCTCCGATTTTACTTCTCGGCACAGAAGCCCTTGGCCCTCCCCCAAAAGTGCCCACCGTTTGAAGCCCGAGTGGATACACTCCTCTCACCCCGTTCGACCGTCTTACCGTACCGTCTCCATCCATCATGGGAGGGCGCAGCTCGTCCATGTTGGCGAGAGGAAAAGCCCGCAGGACATGGACCAGGCCAAGGCGTAGTCTGACCTGGATGATTCGTCCGAGGGCTTTTGGCGTAGGAGTGATACGGCAGGGTATGGGGTCCCATGTTTGTGGGACAAATAGATTAGGGATGAGGCCATCCCCGTTCCGTCTTTCGATCTGACGTCGCTTTTGCTTGTGCTGTGTGTCTTGACTCGGGGTTTAAACATCTCAGGCTGGACCTCTGTTCGTCTCTTTCATCTTCTTTTTCATTCTCTTTTGTAGGTGTAGAGAAGCATCACCACCCTCTCATATACATCCCATCCTCAGGCCTCACCATGTCATCAGCTATATACTCAGAGGCCCAGGTCGCCAAGTTCCTCAAGCACATCCAAATCCCGCAGGAATTCTACATCGGCAACGAGCCCATCCTGGACCATGCCTTTCTCACAGTCCTGCACCAGCACATGCTCTCAACGGTGCCCTACGACAACCTGACGCTGCACTACTCTTCACACCGCGACATCACCCTCGAACCCCAGGCGCTGTTCGAAAAGATCGTCAGCGACGGCCGCGGCAGGGGAGGCTACTGCATGGAGAGCAACCTGTTCTTCTGCTACATGCTCCGCGCGCTGGGATTCCAGGCGTATCCTGTTGGCGTGCGAGTCCGGCTCCGAAAGGACGGTGTCCCTCAGGGCGGTTATCCGGGCTGGTGAGTTTTCGTAATATCATAGTCAAGATAATTCAAATTCTCACACTCACAACTCAGGGTCCACATCGTAAACATCGTCACTCTGCCCGACAACTCCCGCTGGGTCCTGGACGTCTCCTTCGGCGGCGACGGCCCCACGCAGCCCATGCCTCTCATCGAGGGCGCCGAGTGGCGCAACATGGGCACCCAGGACGCCCGCCTCATCAAGGACTTCATCCCCGGCCAGACGGAGCTCACTGCCGGCCGCCGCCTCTGGATCTACCAGTGCCGCAACGCGCCCGACCTCCCCTGGACGAGCTTCTACGCCTTCAGCCACTCGGTCGAGTGGCTCCCCGCAGACTTTGAGGTCGCCAACTGCTACACCGGCACCAGCGCCCAGAGCTTCCAGACGTCGACGGTCCTGGTCGTCAAGTTCCTGCGGAGGGAGTGCAGGGGGACGCCCACGGGGCAGGAGGTGTATGGAAAGAGGATGCTGGTGAATGAGGTGGTCAAGGAGAACCCAGGGGGCAAGACGGTGGTGCTGAAGGAATGCAAGACTGAGGAGGAGAGAGTGCAAGCGTTGAAGGAGTATTTTGGAATAGAACTGACGGACGACGAGAAGGAGGCCATCCAGGGGCATCAAACTGAGATTAAGAGCGAATGAGCACACGAGCACATAAAAGGGAACGGTATACCAGCAACCTTGGATTTACATTCGTGATATTTAAAGCACCAATTCAGATATCCCACTATACTCAAGCTAGATATCCCCCTACCGACAGCTTTGTCCTATTTTTCTCGTAGTGGCCTCCATGATAGCTACGTTAAATTTTACTGTCTTATTATAAACTTATAAAATATTTAGAACGAAATTAGGAAAATTATCATAAGGCCTCTTATAGTGGTTAGGAAGATATTATAATATTATTTATTATATCATCAAGGAATTAGGGAGATTTCTATAAATCTTGAGGTATAGTTTAGATAAAATATGCTATATACCTAATCAAACAGGGAATGAATCATAAACCACCTCCAAGGTTAAGCAGTTCATTCATCATCAAGTTTTTCTTAATAGCCGTGGATAAAGGGGGGGGCGCTTGGGTACTGTGGCAGTAGAAGCTAGAGTGAGTCAACCGTGGACCGGTGGAAGGAGCCTCTATCCGGCGAGATATGCAGACTGCCTGCGGTCATCGGCTTTAATTCAACTTGCTGGTTGCATACGCATTAACTTTGAACACAATATTTTTCATTTATAAAAATGGAGAGTGTCCCCCTTTTTCTTCCTCAGACTGCAAGATCGGGTAACGATCGAAATTGCCCCAGACCGACAAAGATGTCGAAAACAGATCCCATCGAAGATGCAGAGCCGACAGAGCTTCCGTCCCCGCCTGGTTGCGACGAACAAATTTTTTATTCGCGGGCCTCAGTGGAAAGCTCATTGCAAGGACAAGCACGTTCGAGTTCACCATGTATCACGAATACCGGCCTTATGTGCGTCCATGGCACCTCTGCACGTCTCAAAGAGAGGGCTTTTGAGAGATTGGCCCCTCATCTCACTTGATCGAGAGAGATTCAACGACCAACGGGCCAATATGGTCTTCATCGAGAGCGGAAAGCTCCAGGATGTTGCCAGCAGTCGCCACCATCTTAACGGTGGCGCTCTTCAAAGCGCCGTGAAGAGGAGCAATCATGGCGCCTACTTGACTCTCGCCGATACGATCCCCTTGGAGGATTCCCATGGAAAATCCTTCTTTGTCGGCAAACGCGGAGCGACTACCGGCTTGACGTTTGGTGTTACGAATGATGTTGAGGCTGTCATTTGTGAGCTGTCGGCTGATGGCAAGCGAATAGTTGCCTGGGAGCATATTGTCGTTAGCCTCAACCCCAATCAACATCCCTTCTCGGCTCGCGGTGAATCTGGCTCAGCCGTGTTTGATGCCAACGGCAGGGTTCTTGGAATCGTCACTGGCGGATATGAAGCCGGGAAGGAAGAGGTGCCAGAAAGATTCCGATCGTGGCGGAATGACTTGAAATTTGTGAGCCCTATCCAAGTGGTCTTCGACGACATTGAAGAGTTCACGGGTTGTGTTCCCAGCGGCTTCTAGTCCGTCAAAGAAAAGATGTGATGTGGATGATTTCCCCTGGAGACTGCTCGATGGAGATGGAAGACGTTGAGTTATTGGCGAAGCGAGAAAATGGAAGCAGAATGTAAAGGGCACACGAGGGTGGGAGGAAAACGGAATAACGAAAGGTACCTACCTACCCGTTGGTCTACGTTAGGCATGGCATGTAAGAGGTAGCCCTCGTCTTGCCTTCAGTGTCGAATCCCATCTACGCCTGGACGACCTGGGGCCCGCTAATGATATTTGCAAGTATCATCACACAATGCAAACAAGCTATGGCTTTAGCAACTGGGACTTTTACACACGCGGAAGAGGTTGATAAACGAATCTGTCTTCGTCAAGCAGCCATTGACTTGTAGCACTGAGTAGAGAGGCGAGAACGCAACACGAAATAGCCCGAAATCAAGGAAGCAGACCAACACAAAGAGGAAATAAAGCTACCGGAAGCATCCAGGCGACAACTGTTAATACGCATTCGCGAGGTGACTCTGATATCAGAACATCAACCCCTGACTTGGGAAAACCCGACCTAACTAAAAACCCTCTGTGGGGAAACTCAAACGGGAAAACCAAGCCAGTATTAACCTCTTGCCTCTCCTCTCCTCTCCTCTCCTCTCCCCCTCCCTCGTCTCTCTCTCGCCTCTCTCTCACTCTCACACTCTCTCACACTCTCTCACACTCTCTCACTCTCACTCTCTCACACTCTCTCACTCACACTCTCTCACTCTCTCACTCTCTCACTCTCTCTCTCTCACACACACACACACTCTCTCTCTCTCACTCTCTCTCACACTCTCTCACTCTCGACCAGGGTTCTCAAGGCCACTTCACAGTCTCTCGCAATAGACTAGGGTCCGAACGAAGCCTCTTCACAGTCTAAGCTCCCTGAGACTGGGGTCCAGGCCACTTCACGGTCTCTGCCCTCTCTCGGACACACAGGTTCTGTTCGACTGACTTCAGGTATTGGCTGAGTTCGAAGCAATGAACCCGATTTCCATCTCGCCCAGGCCTGAAGGCCACGGCTTGCAGATGTGGGGCATTGTCTCCCTTGCTTCCTTGGAGGATGGCTTGCGGGTTCAACAATTTCCGATTCTTGATGGTGACATTGCTCGGAAGGCTTTCCTCCCAGACTTCGTATTCAGGACATGCTGCCTTCCCGAGTAGGTTTTCCCAGATGTCGTCAGGGGTAGAGCCAGGGTCGCGATTCCGAGATGGCAGCGTCAGACCGATGCCTGCCAATGCCGCTCCTCTTCGCTGTTCAATCCCCTCGCCTTTGCTTCCATGCGATGTTCGCCTCTTGCAACATCTTGACGCGCGATGCACATCAGGAAGACAAGGGACTTGGTGGGTAGATTGTTCGTTGGAGGCGCTCTTGTAGCACAAGTTTTCCCACACTCATGGTGTTTGCGTGGTCCTTTACTTGCCATCCCACAGTGGATAAGTGGCGGGCCAACAGCTTTGATGTTGCTCGTGGTGTCGGTGCATAATCAATCGTTGTTGTCGGCTTCACTCCGTCTTCAGCTCTGAAGGGCTTTCGGGGGTGCAGGCAGCCATTTTCAGGCGTTCAGTCTCAGAGGCCATGTCTCATTGCTGTCCAGTGATGTGAAAATCAAGGGGTCGGTCTGCCTCTGGAGCCCACAGATCATGTGATGTGGATATAGGCGACATGTCGCTAGAAGAACTCGACGTTTTCTTCTCAAGGTCAGGGCGAGTTAGCTTCCATGCGTCGGAAGAGCTCTGAGTGAACCATCTGGACATACCTTTGGGCTGTCCGGACCGGCACATCGGCATCGCCCATTTCGCTCGTTTTCCAAGGCGCCCGACGTTGCAGGATGTGGCAAGACTCCTTGCACGATTTCGACTCGGTGGTCGAGGCCCAGTCGTGTCGAATAGCTCGGCCGGGCTCGAAACGCTGTGTTTTGTCGTCCGCCCTTGGACATCTTGACGGTTCAAAGGGTGACTTGATCACTATCTCTACCAGATTAGACTTGAATACTTGAAGGAGAGCTTGTTGAGTCATGGGATGGGGTTTCCTCTGGAGAGGAGACGGCCAGCAGGTGTCTTCGTAATGTGCCGATGCTCGACCCTTGCGGCAGGAAGGCAAGCTGTGGCCAACACTGAATCGCGCTGCAAGCAAAAAGTCAACTAGCCCAGCAAGTTCTTTCACAGGGGAGAGTAAAACTTCACCAGAGAAGAGACGTGGCCGGCCGTTGCGTGTTGGGAACTGCTCGCGAGAACGGATGTTGTTGGATGGAGGATGGAGGATGTAGATGAAGATGTAGACCGTGAGGAGGATGGGAATCAGTAAAAACAATAATAAAGAGTCAAGGCAGGCGTAATGGCTTGGAATTTTGCTTCACTGGCATCCTCAGGGTGTTGTCCTAACTGTTCCTGCTTGCTTTCATTCAATTGCTAGGAGTAGGGCAGCTCCAAGTGACAGAGTCCAAGCAGTGGGCAGGTGAAATGAACTAGAAACATGGAAGTAGCGTTATGATAGGGAAAAATAATGACTTTATTAAATTAAGACCATTCTTAGTCTCAAATTAGAGGATGATTCTCCTAAGCATTAGCTAGGGATGAGATAGAACCTTCTAAGAGTTAAGTAAGAGAGTTCACATGGGAAAGGAGAGCTGCAGCACGATGAGAACCTCGTGATTGAGAGTTGTAAGACGCCAGTCATTAGGGATGAATAAATGGATATAGAAATAACCTCTTACGGATTGATTAGACAAGGGCTCATCATAATCCCCATATCCTTACCAACGCGTTATGATAATGTTCCTCTCATCAATCATTTGGACATGTCGTCGACAACCGCGCCCCACCACCGGGCATAGCTTTGACCAATCACATCGACCCACTTCTCACCACGTAACGCTCTCGAGCAACACCCATCTAAAGCTACCGTTTCGAGATCCATCTCCCCCAAGCTGTCCACTTCCCACCAACTACCGAATCGACCTGCGATCCTTCCCCCCTCCCCCGAAACCATGCGCTTTTCAATCGCATCGTCACTTCTGCTCCTTGCGGGCGCTGCAAATGCTGCCTCGTCCTGGGGCTTCACCGACGGCTCCGTGAGCGTCACCTCCAAGAAGGCCCAGGGCGCCACTGCCAAGTGAGCTCCCTCCCACCGACCCCATGATGATGCGATTCCGAACCAAGAGGACATAAATGCTGACGGAGATGCCTTGCAACAGCTTCGGCGAGCAGAAGCCAGTCAAGAATGCCCTTGTTCTGGGCACCGCCGACACCATCAAGGTCTCGCTGACCACGACCGAGAGCTCCAAGGCGAAGCGGCCTCACCAGGCCTTCCTGGTCATCACCGAGTCCTCCGACCTCGAGGCGCCCTACCCTCTCTCCATCAAGACTTCAGGAAAGGGCCACGTCGAGATTGTATGCGATTGCCCCTTCGCCAACACAGGCGTTCCGCGTCAGCACGGCTAACCTCGCTCTCTTCTCAGACTCAAAAGGATCTCCCCGCCCAGCTTCTCCTGTCCGACGCTCCTCTCAAGGCCAGCCTGGTGCTGGGCTCCTTCGGCTCGTCCAGCCCCCTCATCTCCCCCGTCTTCGACATTGAGGTCCGCCTCGACCCCAACGCGTCTCCGCCGCAGTACGAGGCTCCATTGCGATACGGGCCCCGGGCTCAGATCAACCATATCTTCCGCGCCGACCCCAAGAGCCCGCCCAAGGTCATCTCGCTCGCCTTTGTGCTGGCCATTGTGGCTACTGTTCCCACTCTCTTCCTCGGCGTATGTCTTCACAAAGCGCAAGCCTGGTTCTGCGTAAACAAGTTGCTAACAAGCTCTCACAGTGGCTCTTCCTTGGCGCCAACGTCAACCACATCTCCAAGGCGCTCGGCGCCGCGCCGGTCTCGCACGCCGTCTTCTTCGGGTCCATCCTCGCCATCGAGGGCACCTTCTTCCTCTACTATAGCACCTGGAAGCTGTTCCAGACTCTCCCTGTCATTGCCCTCCTCGGTACGGTATCCTTCCTGAGCGGAACCAAGGCGCTGAGCGAGGTGCAGAGCCGACGGCTCGCCAGCCAGAGGTGAACGGCTTGAGGAGGTGGCAGTGGACAAGAGTCTTTACTTTGACTGATAGACTGGGCTGGACATTGGAGAAGAAGGGTGACATGCCGATGCACGCTTTCGACGGAGGACTCACTCAGAGGTAGCTATGACACCAAAAGATGTGGAATGGATGTGATGAGCGGGCGTACGCTGTGATTCTTTGTATCATTAAATCCATCGACTTCAGAACGTTAAGGGGATTTCAGTGGATGACTCGGCTCGGGTCGAACGGTAGACCTAAGGGTTACCATAAAATGTATGATAGACAAATGGACTTTAGAACTGGCATACCTTGGCCTTAGCTATGTGAGATGAGACTTTAAGCGGGCAAAGGTAAGGCTTAGTGAAGAGCCTTAGAGTTGTAGGATTAGGGCAAGTAAAGCCTGGGCTGTATTAGCCTCATTCTGTTTCAACCTTGGAGATAACTCTGGATTCCATTTAAAACTCTGCTTTCTCTCGCTCGAGCACAGCATATCCCGTCTCTGCTTGATCAACCATGCTTGGGTTGGAATGGACAACGGTCTGAATACTGCTTCTCGCCGGAACAATGAGGCTCATCATAATACCTTGATTATATACTGATGTGTATGCTATAGAAGAAATAAGCAAATACTGGAAACACCCGCCTCAGCTTGAGACATGCATAATGACCACCTCCCTGCCCTTGGTGAAACCTCAGCCATCTATCTCCCAATTACTTGTTCCTCTTCACTTTCTCTCCAACTCATCGCCCTTTCAACATATATGTTCATGGTAACTTGAAAAACCCCGTTCTGCTCCCCCACGATCATCACTCATCCACAATCTTGGACCACATGCCCAGCCGCTCCTCCAAGACACTGTTAAACCACTGCGTCCTCTCCATGACAGGCGCATGGCCCATGCCATCCACGATGAGAGACACACCAGGCCTCAACGCCCGGACCAGCCGCTCGCCGTTGGGCACGCTAATCATGTTGTCTCGGATCCCGTGCATGACGAGAATCCGCTCTCGGCCGACCCGCTCGGCCATCTCGCGCAGCTGCTCATCCGACTTGCTATGCAGCCCGGCCGCCGACAGCTGGCACATGAACCCCCTGGTCGAGTACTCGTCCGGATTCCGCCTCTTGACCAGCTCCTGCGCCTGGAACCGCTGAAAGTTGGAGTCAAACAGGCGGTACTGCGGCCCGACCTCGACCGGCGGCGGGCCGCACCGCGGCGTCACCCCCGGCTCCGGGAGCATCTCTGCGTCGGGGGCGGCGAGCCACTCGGGCGTGAAGAGCTGCGTGGCCGTGTCGGCGATGGTGCGCTCCATGGACTTGGGGATCAGGAAGCCCATGCGCTCCGTGACGGTGGCCATGAGGCCCTTTGTGTTCTCGACGGACGCCGACGTGCAGAGCAGCGAGAGAGACTGCAGGCGCTTGGGGATCCGCACAGCCATCTCCTGCGCGATCATGCCGCCCATCGAGATGCCCACGACGTTGACCTGGCGGTCCGCCGTCCAGCCGACGTGGTCGAGCACCTCGATGACGTCGAGGGCCATCTCGCTGGTGGAGTAGAGGCCAAACGGCTTGTCGCTGCCGCCCATCCCGCGGTTGTCAAGGAGCATGACCGAGTACTTGTCTCCGCGGTCGTGGCCAAAGTACTTGGTCTGACGCTGCCACGAGGACTTGACACCCGCCAGGCCCATAAGGAGCTTTCGCAAACAAACCCGTCAGCTATGGAGTATGAAAGCAAGTACAACAACCTGCGGTGGAGCAAATCATAAGGAGAATTTATTTCAACGGGAGCAACGTACCACAAGCTTGATGGGCCCGTCACCATGAATCTCCCACGCAATCCCGACAGGCCCGCCGCGGTCCTTGGCCACAACGAGCTTGCCCTTGTGGTGAGGCTCCAGCGCCCACACCGTGCCCGGGTACGCAGGGTGCTTCAGCGTCTCCTCGGCCGAGGGGAACGCACGATGTCTGCGGCGCCGCATGTCAGCCGCTTGCGACACGACAAAGCCTTAGGGCATGAGATGAGGAAGAAGAACAAACAAGGAATAGAGTTAAAGAAAGAGGAACTAGAAGGAATTAAAATGACAACAGACGGTGCATGGCGGGTTGTTGGTGGAAGGGTTGTGTGAAGCTTACCCGGACGCCATGGATGTTGTTTGCTTCACAAAATGGTGCTTGGCCTCTGCCTTAGCGCATCCCACGCCCTTGTACCGTTTCCCTCTGAATAGCTCTTGTCCTTCCAGCACACAGGAAACTCCACAGGGCGTTATCGTGATTCCCAAGCTGATCTCACAAAGGTAACCCAAGACAGCGGTTTCTCAGCTGATCAAGGGTCCGGATAAGCAAATGATTGCACAAAGACACAGAGAGAAGCCAATAATGCGCAAGAAATATATATATGCCCGATGAAAAAGAAACAAAAGTATTAAAACTGCTTCGTTGGACGAGTGAAATTTGCGGGAGAGACAAAAGAATCATCTCAACTGGCGCCCGTCGTTGATGACGTTTTCTACCTCGGCCCTCCGATCTTCAACCCCGGACACGCCACGTGCCCGAGCTATTCCCAAGGATATCGACAATGGGAGCAGGGGCTTGCATCTTAATCGTTCCATGGTGTATTTAGCCGAGAGGGGGGTGGAACGGGAAGGATATTTATCCAGAAAGAGACTATTTCCTGGGAAAAAAGGTACAGTTTACATAGTGAGCTTCAGCCTTAGATTGTAGTGTTGAAACCCGACACCCTACTCTGTCCAAGTCATCAACTCGTACCGGAACCAGGGAATGCCAAATCATGCCATAGACCGCTGTCGCTAAATCTACACACATGTCTTCCATAACTCGTTTCTTAGATATGGTATCTTTTTGTACTTCCCGAATGCAACTCCTCCTCTCGGCCCGCAACCCCTTCCAACTCCATCAAAACCCATCCTTGCCACCCATTCTTTCCGCATCAACAAGTTCATATCTACGGCATCACCAAACCGATACCGCTGAGGTTCTCCTCGTCGAGCTGATTCTTGCGGTCGACACCGCCCGCGATAGGGTTGAGGCGGTAGTTGAACAGGTAGTAGTGCAGCTGGCCGTCGCCCGCGCCAAACTTTTGCTGCTCCAGGAAGAGCGCATTGTCCATGAGCGAGAGAGCGTTGAAAACGTCAAACTTGTAGCGCTTGGCCAGGATGAGGGCGTCATGCGTGAGCTCGTTCAGTCGCTTCTTGAGGGCCGACTTGTCCAAGGGCTCCTGGAAAGCGACCTCGGTGCCGTAGTAGAACATGTACGCCACCTTGATGACGTTGTGCTTGGTGCTGCCGATGGCCGAAGATTCGATGCAGAAGAATGAGAAAAAGTCTGTGATCTTGTGATCATTGTCCTGAGAGCCCGGGTTAGCCTGCGCGGTTCAATACCTTGGTGGGCACTTCGGGGTTACTTACCACAACAACATATGTCCACACAACCTGCTCACCGCTGGGCTCAACCTTGGGTACAAACCAGTGGTACGCCTCCTCGCGCGTAAACTCGGGGGCCATATCGAAGCGGGTCGTGTACCTCTTGTACAGGTCCATAACTGCGTCGAGATCCTTCTCCTCCATTGCCCGCAGGCCCCTGGTGCTGGTGCTCTCGGGCAGCGCATACCTGCGGATCTGATACTGAGGCTTGCTGTTGGGGGGCAGGGGGCTGAAGCCGCATTCGTAGAGCTTCTGCCAGTTGAGGGCGCGGTGGAAGTAGCGGCACGTGCTGACGGGCTTGGGCAGGACGACGCCAGCAGTGTAGAGACCCTGCCAGATCTCGTTGAGGTTGCTGCGGCGGGTGATCTCCTTGATGAGAACGGGAGTAAGGCGCTTTCCTCGGAGCTTCTTGTGAATAGCAAGGAAGTTAACCTCGGAGCAGGTGATGAAGTTTTCGCGGACGCGCAGTTTGACAGGGATGGCGGAGATGAAGGCGACGAGCTTGCGAGACTGGGTGGCGCGGACGCCGACATGGTACTCCTTCTTCCAGCCAGGCGGCATCATGGCCCTTGGACTGGTGTTAGTGAACATGATCGGCGGCATGCAGCGGAGTATCTGCAGGTTGAGGGCGTCGCAGGGTGCTTACCATCGCAGGATAGAGGGCGAGTAGTTGAAGCGGAACATGGCCTCGTCGTCCTCGACATAGTGCTTGTTGAGCAGCTCATACACCTCCTTGATCTCCTCATCGTCGGTCAAGTCCATCGTCACCCATTCAAAGCCAGAGATGAGAGGGGCAGGCTCCTGGTCCACCTCCTCGACCTTCTGGATGCGCAGAGGACCCTCCTCGAGGTTGCCCTCCTCTCCAAACCTGGGCACAGGCTGCGTCTGCCAGAACTTGTACGACCCCATATCCTTGGCGTTCTTGCCGCCTGCGGCGAGTCCGGTCATAATGTCTTGCAGGTTCATCTTGCGCAGCATCGCGGCGGCCTCGTCAGCAGAAGGGTTCTCGCTGCTCGACGCCTTGGACACCTCTTGGGCCAGAGCCGGGTTGAGGGACAGGAACTCCTTGATCTGCTGCGGAGTGAGGCCATCGAGGGCCTTGTGGAAGTCGGAGTCGGAAGGGCCCGACTTCTGACCAGTCAGAGCATCCTTGAGCTTGGAGCGCTTCGACTTCTTCTTCTTCTTCTTCTTGTCGCCCGGGCCAGCGTCGCCGGCGTTGGCAGGCTCGCCCTCTTCGTGCTCGGACTCGGACTCGGACTCGGATTCGGCGTCGGCTTCAGCGACAGCCTTGCCCTTGAGCTTGGCGTCGGTCTCGTCGACGATGGGCTCGACCGGCTTTGACTCCTCGGACATGGTGAAGGATGGTCTTGCGGTGTCGAGGGGGAGGACTGGTGGTGATGTCGGTGCCAAACAATTAGTGGGTGGGGGGTGGTGATCGTACGGAGCTCTTTGGTGGGGTAATTCTTAGCAAGCGGGCAGCAGGTGGCATGTGCTGGGGGCGTCAGAGTGTCTTGTTCAATGCGGGGTCCAGGAATGTCCGAGCTTGAGACTGTGATCAAAGAAGAGAAATAGATCACGAAAAGTCAGAAGGGACTGAAGGGAACTTATAGTTCCATAGAATAGACTCGATTGTTTGTCTTTAGGAAAGTGTTGCCTTGGTGAAGATGATACGTCTCCAAGTCCGGGAGCCAGCCACGCCCGTTGCCCAAAAGGGCAATTATGCTTCAGCGTTTGTCTAGGACAGTTTCCGATGGAACCGATGAAACCGACCAAACCGACGAGTCTGGCGCAAGAAGCAGCTTAGAAATTGCAGGGCTGGTAACAAACAGGAGGGGGGAAGAGAGAGCCTACCTAGCCTTATGATCAGGGAACCCTCATCACTGACTGCTCCGGTCACTTTCAAGCCTCCATGTCTCGTTCCAACAATAGGACGCATAGATAAACGCTGCCATCAAGAAGTCCAAACGAGCCTGCCTGCCTTCCGCAAACCCCTGCTCTGATCACAAACTGTTATTGCGGCGCGCAGCGGAAAGACCCCGAGTCCGTGTACATCATGTCTCTCGATGGTTCATAGAAGTAGGGGTGGGTGATGAACGTCATGATAACATCAAAAACCACCCATGCATGATCATTCCGAAGCCTACAGGTGACTCTCTCACGTAGCAGGCTTACGCACTGGCGAGATACATGTCTGCCGAATAACGAGCCAAAGAGCGTTGCATATATCGTCACTTGTGTATGTCTACCCAGCCCAGTTCTCAGAGTAAGTCGTCCCTTCAAGATCAAATGCTCTCATAATAGCGAGAGCAACAGGCGCGTAGCCCATAATATCGTTGTGGCCTGTGTCTTCTGGTCAGCTTTTGGCTTGGTCCCTGCACACAATATTACTCACCTCCGTATGGGAACAGCTCTTGTCGGATGACAATGTTGGGCTCTGCTGTCCAAGTTGCCACAAACGCATCGTCTCCCTTGCGGATAGTACGCTGCTCTTTCCAAGCGTCAAACTCATCGTCATCCAAAATCCCCACCGTTTCGTTTGCCGCCGCACGGAATAGCTTGTTGTCCTCGGTCCAGGGAATATCTCGGTCATTCTTGGCGTGGACCAGGTTGATCCTGAGCCGTGTCTTGGTGTGCCGCACAATGTTGGCGAGCCGATCGGTGGAATACCACTTGTCGACGATGAAGCGATGAATCCGGCGCACAAGCCACGGCCAGACGCGGAACGGCGCGAGGACGGGGAAGATGCCGGCGATGCGGTAGCCCAGGAGGAGGTTTGCCAGGTCGCTGAAGCTAGCCACCAGCGTGATGCCGGCGAACTCGACGCCCTGGAGGGCGTACTTTTCGGCGACACCGCAGACCACCCCTGTGCCCAGGCTCTGTCCGAGGAGCACAATGCGGTTGGGAGGTATCCCGACGACGTTGATGGCCCATTCGACGAGGGTGGAAGCGTCCTGGATGATACCCGCCTCGGAGGGAACACCGGTAGAGTGGCCAAAGCCTCGGTAGTCGATGGCGACAACATGGTAAGACGAGGTGTCGGTCAGAGCGTGATAGCTGGCAGGTCTTATGGCCTGGGCAATGTGGCCAGCGTTCTATGGATTTTAGCGGACGCCAGGTCCTGGAGTCTCACGTATCACTTACGCCGTGAACTGAGATACGTACGAGTCAATGCATGCAAGCAGGAGAGTGCCGGGTTTACTTACAGTAGAGCACTAGTCGAGACTCTGGATCTTCTTTCAGCAGCCGAAAAGACTCGGTCCTTGTGAAGTCCTCAGAGAAGCCAGGAGTCTGTGACTCGACCGATGCCTCATTCTGGAGGTAGAGGGGCAGCGGAAGGATATGCCAAGCATAGAGTGTTTCTCCATCGGGCGTCTTGAGTGAAAACGGAGTGACTTGGTTTCCTAGGTACGGAGTTGCAAGTCAACAAGAGAACCCGGCCAAGATGAGAGAGGAGAGGGCTTACGAGCAAACCCCCATTGCTCGGGCTTATTGACGTCTGTCCAAAGCAGAGTGTTGATCTTGTGGGCATACAAGAAGCTGTTCCGTCAGCGTCAGAACCAGAATTGTTACACTTGAAGGCTGTGAACGCTGCCGTACTGTCTCTGAAAGAATGGAATCATGCCCAGTCCCAAGAATATGCAATAGAGGCCCAGCGGAGCGGCGACCGCGACAATGGACCATCGCAGCGCGGGATGCAGCGGGACCGACATGACAGGCGCAGCAGGTTACTCTTGTGGTGAAGTATGTCTAAAGCAGTCTATAAAAATCAATCAATCAAGGCGGAACACGAAAGTCAGAAATGCATCCTTGGATGCCTCGCGCAGAGTGATTCCTGGATGTGGCATCCGAGGCCTGAGGTTGAAGCAGAGGTTGCCTGGTCGCGCTAAAGGCGACAGAGCAGGATCAGAGGTACTTGGCATGCGGTGGAACACGAGCGGTGCTGACATGTACAGCTGATAGCGCAAGCGCGTCTCTGCCCGTGGACAGTCAGCGATGCGGCTGCAACAAGCCGGAGGCCCACAATTGGCTGGACCGCCCGCTAAGGGTAATATCAGAGCCGCCAATTGACAACAGGCCAATTGAGCCTCGAATCTGACGATGAAGACATGGCACAGACGCACACGTGCGGAGAGGTGTGACAACTGACACACGTCCCCCGGCGATGGTGAAGCGATCAAGTCACCAAGTGAGGGAGCAATTTTGATACGAGGAAATTAATGAGGCCCAATTGTCCCGCTGTGCGGGCTGTACACCTGGAAGTGCCGTCGAGAGTTTGAGGTAGACCCTCAACGTCGTCGTGCGGGTGCCTCTTTTGGCTTAGCTTCCTGCTGCTTGCTGACCAGGTTGTTGCCGGGGAAGCTGTCCGCAGAGTGTGCTGTAGGTAGGTAGAGACGCGCAGCTCTAGCTCTCTGTGTGTTTCTGTGCCCATCCATCACATTAATAACAGCGCTTCCCCCGGGGGAGCATTGCCCTGTAGCCCCGGTCACCTACCTTGCCAGTGGCCGAGACGGCACGGGAGGCCCTGATGCCGCCTGTGGCAGAGGCTCAGCAGGCACAGGACGCTAGTGGCCCCTCCGCCTTTTCCTCTCCAGGACAGCCAATCAAAGCCCCTGCTAGTCTCTCCATGCTCCATCATGAAGTGTGTCTTCGACCTGTAGCAGCGCTGGGCCTCGGGTTGCTGGCCGTGGGTAGTGTCGCTGCTACCGTCCATCTTCCCTCTTTCCCAATCCCCCATCCTCCATCCTCGATCCTCCAACTTCCATAGCCCGCCCGGTATATCCTCCAGCTTCAGCCCTGGACCCCCCCTCCCGCGGATCTTTTGCACGTTGCTCTCGCTCGCCGACTCCTCGAAGCTGGGGCTTCATCTCGGTTTTCCACCCACAGACGCGCCTGTGAATGGACCTCTTATAATGATTTGGCTCCCGCCTGCCGTGTGATTCACCTGCGCCCTCTGTAGTCCGCCTACTACACGAGCTTCTCTATGGAGCGGAAGCGCAAGCTGCCTGCTCGGGCGGCCGCTCGAGGTGACCAAGCTGCTAAGAAACGCAATGTTACGCCCCGAGAACGCTCTGCGACGCCTGCTGCCCCCCCGCCGCCGCCTCCTCCAGCTCCAGAGCCCGAAGAGCCTCCTCCACCGCCGTTGCCCAAGTCGGTGCAGGCAGGAAAGCCGCTTCCTACGGTTGAGGTCGCGCAGCCCGATGATTTGTCATCCAAGGAATACCAGTCTGTTGGCGAAAGGTGAGTCGTTGTGACCCAAAAACGGTGCGATGGCGGTACTGACAGACGCGTCTCTCCAGTGGTGTGCTCGCCGAATCTCTCTCACGATCTCGTCATAAATGGATCAGCGATGGCCTATTCGCCAAGTACTGGACGAAGCCGCATAAGCGCAAGGGCGTTCTCAACGAAGATCCCAAGAACCCGCCCAAGGAAACCATGTCCAAGGTCGGCACCGTCACGATCACGATAGAGCCTCACATCATCGAAGCCACAATGTACGTGGTGAAGGACCCCAAACCAAAACCTCAGCCGCTGGCCCAGCAGCAGCAGCAACAAAACCGTCCCATCATTCAATATGGTCCCCCTAATGGCTCAATGCCACCTCCATTGGCACCCCCATCGGCAGCCGGCACTCCAACACAGAGCAAGGCGACGATGGCGAAGCCAGTGAATCACAGCCCGGCCCAAGGCCCAGCTCAGAGCCCAGCGCAACAGCCGCCACCGCCTCTTCCCAAGGCCCAGGAGCAGGCAGCTGTTCCAACGACAGCCACAAGGCCTGGAACAGCCCAGCCAACGAACAGCATGACCTCCTCGCCGAGCCCAAGCCTCCAGGCCAGGCCTCATCCAGCGGGTGTACCTGTGGCGCCATCCCCGACACCCCCTCCGCTCACTCGTACGCCTTCAAATCCACCGCCTCCGAGCGCTATCCCTACTACTCCTGCGATCCCGACAGCTTCAGTACCGAATCCAGGGCCAACAACGCCCGCTGGACCAATGGCAGCACCGTCAATGTCACCAGCACCTCGACCTCCAACGAGCACTCACACGACTCCTACCGCCGGGCTGGCGAAACCGGCAACACCTGCGCCTCCACCTGCAGCTCCGGCAGCAAAACCCTCTGCCAACGATCCTGTGATTGCTCTGCTTGCGCAAAAGGCTTCGGGAGACGCGGAACTTCGCGATTTGATGAAGAGAGTGGCTGTGGGTCAGGCAAAAGAGGGCGAACTGGCTCACTTCCAGAAGATTATTGATCAGCTCAATGCAGAGTACCGAAGTAAAGGAGGCCAACAGGGACCGTCAGCGGACCGGCTTTCGGTGGATGGGAGGACGGTGAAGTACTTTGCGGTGGAAGTGCGGGCCATCCTTGACATTGTCTTGGCGTCAAATCCCAACCAGAAATCGTCCGAGCTGCGACCACCACAAGGCAGCGATCCCTTGGTTGTTTTGCTGGTTAAGACTGCTCTTGAGGATCAGAGAACCAGGGACATGATCCGACGAATTGCAGAGGGGCGACCTGGGTTCACGGATGCAACAGACCTAAAGGATATTCTCGACAGGTTACATCGAGACATGAGGGCCGCCCCACGAGCCTCTCCTGCCCCGTCGCAGATTCGACACCAGGCTCCGAATGGCTTGCCGAATGGTCAACCAAGGGCACAGACACCTCAAACCGCCCCTCAGCCAAACCCCCAAGCCTTGCGCTCGAAAGGCCCTCCACCCGCACCGAAACCAGATGTCACCGCTGTTGTCTTCGACTTTGGCACTGGAGACCGGTATCTTTTCCCGAAATTCAGCATCCTAGAATATCTCCCGACGACGTCTGGCCAGCAAGTCGTGGCATCGTTTTTAATAGTTCGCAAGGGAAGCACTTCGGAGTATGGAGGAGACCCGAAGCTCGATTACTACCAACCTGTCACAATACGTTTATTCACACAATCTGGACGGCACTTGGAGAATCTGGCACGAGTTGTTGCGCCGCAGGACGAAGTACGACGCTACATGGATGATGTTATGGACAACATGACGCGTGCGGAATATGTCCTGCTGGCAATGAGGCTGCCCAGAGCCATTAAGGATGGCGAGAAGGACGGCACAGGCTCGGACGATCCAAAGACGAACGACTCGACCCCAAAGCCCGAGTCGGCGCCGGAGCAAAAGGCAACTCCAAAGCCCGGTGTGCTCTGGACCTCGAAAGGAAAGTCAGAAACCCCTCCTGTCGATGGTCGGCCTTCCAAGCCAGCACGAGACGCGGAGCAGGAGACTCAGGCCAAGTATCAGCGACTCATTAATTCGGTGTCTGCAAAGGACACGGAGGCGGTGTGATGGCTGCTCGTCGTTGATTTTCCCTGAGCTGTCTTTTTTGTTTTTCAATACGTCTGTATAAACTTTTCTTTGATTCGGGATGTGAGCATACTTGGGTCTGGGAAGCTTTGGTGACGTTTTGGAGCGAGGAGTGAGTGGGTTTAAAGGTTAAGGACAGGCGCCGTGTATTTTGAAGCTCGATGCATGAGCGAGGACTATGTACGTCCGGATTGATCAAGATTTGCAGTCTTTGAATACCAAACTCTCGGCACGACTTCTCGTTCGCGTCAAAACTCTAGGTTTGTTGAGAACGTCTCGGCCTGGGTCCTGCGTCGTTGTGTAAACATGCCTGTTGTTGCAGAGACTGTTATTCAACGCCATGTTGGCCTTGGACGCGCCAGAAGCATGCCGCGTCTGCGTCGTGTCCCCAGGTCCCATGTGTCCAGGAACCAGAGCTTGTTCATGGTCGGACAAAGTCTGGACCTCCATGTTCACGATCTCTGCCTTATCATCGCCATGTCTGAGTCGCCGTACCTGGGCGGCTCTCGTCAGTCGTCACCAGCAGCTCAGCCTCCAGATCCGGCGTTCGATAGCGAGCTCCGGCGTATACTCTCTCGCCTCGAAAAGGCCAACGACACTCCTTCAATCTGGTCCGTCAGCGATGACGAAGGCTCCCGCGAAGGACGGCCCAGGGACTGGCTCAAGGTCCTGGGCGGCTTCTTCGTCATGACGGCTACGTTCGGGGTCATCAACGCGGTCGGGCTCCTGCTAACGCACCTCGAGAAGAACCAGCTCCAGTCCTGGTCACCGCAGAACATCGCCTGGATCGCCGCGACCAACATCTTCCTCGCCTACAGCGTGCCTCTCGTCGCGGGTCCGATCTACGACCGCTACGGCCCGCGATGGCTCCTCATCGTCGGCACAGCGTGCTTCTCCGCCGGGCTGGTCAACATGAGCTTCTTCGACACGGACGATAACCCTTCATGCGTCTTTGCCGTGCTCATGGTATCATGGGGGCTCCTCTGCGGCGCTGGGACAGGTGCAGCGTGCACGGCAACCACGGGGACGATCTACCACACCTTTGACGGACGGCGTGGCATCGCCTGCGGCCTCGTCTTCACGGGATGTTCCCTCGGTGGTGTGGTGTGGCCGCTCATGCTTCGGGAGACGCTGAGCCGCTTCGGATGGGGGTGGGCGCTGCGAGCCCTGGGCGGCGCGGTCACGGCTCTGCTGATCGTGGGCAACTTTCTCATCCGCGGGGGCTACAAGGGCACCAGGAGCGGACCCGTGGTGGGCTTCCGATGCTTTCGCCAGGGGTCGTTCGTGCTCTTGACGGCGAGCCTGGCAGTCTTCCAGTTCGTGGCGACGAGCGTCATGGCGACGTTGCCCGGCTGGGGGCTCGAGAAGGGTTTCGACCAGAACATGATGTTCAACATCATTTCGGCCCTGAATGCGTGAGTCTGCAGTGATTTCTAATATTCCACGATGGCTAACCGCGGGGGGGGGGGGGGGACAATCCGGTAGCGGTGCTGCTGTCGGCCGCATCACGATTGGGGCTCTGTCTGACAAGATCGGCCGGATCAACGCTGTCCTGGTCTTGCAGAGCTTTGCTGTCGTCGTCGTATTTGGGCTCTTCATGACCATTGGGGATTCTACAGCAATGTTTTACGTCTTTGCGCCGTTCTGGGGCTTCAGCGCGGGAGCTATCTTGAGCATGATGTCGGTGCTCGTAGGACAGTATGTCTCACTCCCCCTTTTCCCGTAGAGAGAGATAACTAGACGTCTGAATAGAGTCTGCGAGAAGAAGGATTTCGGCATGTACTACGGTACAAACTCTCTGATCATCAGCATCGCGTAAGTATTGCTTCCCACACTACAGGGTTCGGCATGGCTAACTTCTGTCGTAATAGAGGCCTCGTGTGCGTGCCCCTGGGTAAACAGATGGTAGAGTCGGTCGGCACGACGGCGTACGTCGCCGTTCTTGGCGGGTTGTGCATTTTCGGCGTTCTGCTCTTGGGAGTCTCACGGTGGATGTACATGGAATATAGATGGCGGTGGATGGCAAGGGTATAGATGCGACGATGAGGAGATATTACTAGAGGAGAAGGGTATACCCGATGGCTTAAGTGCCATCACGACTAAGACAGGGATTCTGGACTCGTAATTGAGACTCTACTGGTTTAGGGAGAGATGATGAATGCTTCACAATGGGTTCACTTTACATGGAGATGGTTTTCGTCCCCCTCAGAGACAGTGATAGCCGATTGTGAAATGCACACGACTTGAACTGTCCTTAGGGTTTAAACCTGAAAGAGCGTCTGCAGATATCCGCAAAGGACACATTCTGAACTTTCGCCACCAAGGTACTGCCAGCATGAGAAGCGAGTGTCAATGGAGAGACCTACGCAGAAAGCAACTCAACATCAAGCGAGTCAACTCAACATCGAACGAGTTGCAATGTTTGCCAGATTGAAATCTCCAAAAGCTCGCGTTCCCTTCCGTTCCAAGGGTCAATGCCATGCAATGCACAAGATCGACCGAGACGGGTCCGTTTCGTGAAGGGGGGAATGACAATCTCTTCGAGACACATTTGCAGAGAAATGAAGACTTTTGCGTATTCGGAACGGGCATTTTGTCAAGGAGTCCATAATTAGATGCGCGCCTGCAGCCTAAGCACCATTTGTCCCTTCAAGGTTTGCGAAGAGGAGCGCGTACTTTGCCACCCCCTTGGCATTGTGACCGTGTTGAGAATCATCCAGGATACGAAGATTCAATTGTACGATACCAGACTAGAGAGTCCTCTCGAGTAGATCAGCTTCTATAATCTGGCCCATTTTTTAACAGAAGAAACAGTGTGCTCGTCTTATGGAATAAATAGCATCTAGCCCCTAAGACTCAACTCCAACGACTACAAGTGACGATCCATGTATACCGCGCACCAACAAGCATGCGGAGGTAGCTTTGGCGAGTGGCAGCAAGAGGCCTGCCCCAGGGACGCGTCAAACTTACAACACGCTTCCCCTCCCCGGATATCCTGCAAGGAAAGTCGCGCAAAGGCTGATGTGGCGGAAGTCGCTTGAAGAGAGAAACGAACAAGTTGGCAAGTCTTTTAGACACCCAGATCCAGGTATAAGAAACCGACCTCCCTCCCGTTCCCTTGCTATCTTTTTCCCTTCTCTTCAACAGCTCACTCTCGCAAGACTAGTTTGTCTGGCAGAACCCCCGCAACAATCCTTCTTCGAAAGAGAGCAAGACACCCTCAGCATGAAGTTCACCAACATCGCCCTCGGTCTGCAGGCCGTCGGCTTCGCAGTTGGGACTCTCCAAGGCGGCTACAGACCGGCAGACAAGATCCACGAGCTGCGCAAGAAGATTGACGAGGTCCGCGAGAAGAACAACCGCTGCCTCGCCGCCAAGAAGCAGGGCAAGGAGGATGAGGACAAGGAGGAGCTCGACTTCAAGCTCCCCAATCTCAACAAGATCTACAAGAAGAAGGAGGAGGAGGCCTCTCTCCGCGGACCCGTGGTCGTTGTCAAGCCCACCGAGGATCATCCCGACCGCAAGGCTCACCTAGACGAGATCCGCAATGAGGTGTTTGCCCCCAAGGAATTCCAGTCCCGAAGGCTGAAGTTCAAGAAGCCAAAGTTCTTCAATCCCAAGGACTACGAGAACGACTGGGTTCTTCAGAAGCCCATCAGCCCGCTGGAGTTCTGCCGCGCACTCGAGCAGTTCCACGAGTGGGTGTCGTGGCGGGTGTCGCGCCCCCATCTCGAGGAGGAGCAGCAAGAGATTTACCAGGTCGAGGTGAGTTGCTCCATGGTCAAGGTTCCCTTCAGCCGTTTACTGATAATCCTCGACAGCATGACCGTCTGGGCCTCGAGATGTGGACGTCTGTCATGACCCAGCTGCTGGACGAGGTCAAGGAGCAGAGGAAGCACGACTTCCACCGTTACAGCTACGGCCCCGACCTCCTCGGGAGTCACTGCAAGGTCAACGTCAGTAGCAGTCTTCATCCTCCCTTCTGATCCGTTCCATCGCTAACATTACGAGACAGACCTTCGCCCTGGTCGACAGACTCCTGTACACTGCAAGACTCTCCCAGAGGGAGACTCACCGGGAGAACTGGGTCAACTGCATGTTGTACTCTGAGCTCGGCAAGATCCTTGACACCTATGCTGTGAGTAGCGCACCGCTTGCTTTGGCCAATTCCTAACATGAAGCAAACAGGACATCGAGAACATCATCAAGGGAAAGACCCACGCTAAGCCTCTCCACGTTGCCTCCCACGAGCTCGGCCGGCTGTGCCTCAAGCCTCTGCCTTCTGCCAAGTTCCACTCCCGGCTGCCCGTGGCCGGCAAGTCGCGGTACGAGCCCTGGAGCCACGAGGAGCCTGAGAGGGTGAAGTTGCCGGGCTTCGTGAAGAAGCACCGCGCTCACAAGCGAGCCCCATGCTTCCCCAAGCCCAAGACTACCGAGCAGAAGCTTAAGGCTGCCAAGAAGAAGCTCAGGATTGCTGAGAAGAAGCTCAAGGTTGCAGAGTGGAAGCTTAGGTGCGCCCGCAAGTTGTTCACCTGGAAGCCTGAGCCCGAGCCCGAGCGCTCGACCGAAATCGCGCACAAGCACAAGCACGAGCCGCGGGCCCCGTGCTTCCCCAAGCCTGAGGATGCCGACAAGAAGCCCAAGGATGCCGAGGAGGAGCTTGAGGCTGTTGAGGAGAAGCTCGAGGCTACTGAAAAGAAGCTCAAGGCTACAGAGAAGAAGATCAAGTGCGTCTATAAGAAGCCCAAGTTTTGGCCCACCTGGAAGAAGATCAAGGATACCGAAGAGAAGGACACCGACGAGAAGCCCAGTCACACCTACGAGACGCTCAAGGGCAACGACGGGGAGCCCAAGTGCGTCTGCAGGAAGCCCACGTCCAAGTGGTACAGCAACAACAAGCTCCAGTGCGTCTGCGAGAAGCCCAAGGATGAGAAGCCCGAGTCCCCCCTGGAGAAGAGCAAGCATAATCTTGTGCCTTGGTGGCGCTTCCGGAACAACAAGGCTGCCGTCAAGCACAAGCACGAGCGGCGAGCCCCGTGCAAGGGGCGCCCTAACATCGAGAAAGTCCTGGACCGCAAGATCAGCGATTCTGACCTGGCCCCGGCCGACATTCCCGTCAGTGACCAGAAAAGGCCCAAGCCGGAGCTCACCCCGGCCATGATCCAGAAGATGCAAGCCTTCGACAAGAACTCGCGCAAGATGGTCGCGGATAAGCTCGATTACCCCAAGGATCTTAAGGACGAATACGTCCACACCGGTAACCTCACCCCTGCCATCATCGAGAGGATCGACCAGGAGTACGCCAACAAATACTGGCAGCCCAAGTACCACAACATCCTCAAGCTGCTCGGTACGGCCGTGTTCCCCAAGCCTGTTGATTCCGAGCTGGCCAAGGTCAATGCCAAGCCCAAGGCCAATGCCAAGCCCAAGGTCAATGCCAAGTCCAAGAAGCTCCAGAGCCGCGACTTTGTCAACAACCAGCTTGAAGGTCAGCAGAAGGACCCGTCCGAAGAGTATCACCGCAAGACTGACAAGAAGCCCAAGGAAAAGAAGCCTAAGTTGACGCCCGAGGAGCTCCGCAGAAAGCATCGAGACCTGAAAGAGGACGGATGGTGCGACGATTGGCAAGTGGGATTCCACGACACCTATCTGTGGCTCAATGATCTGACGGAACTCCTTCACTGCAGTGAAGCGCGTGGAAAGTTGCGAAACAAAAAGCCCGAGCCGGTCGAGCCTGATCCGGTCCCCAACGACCAGGCCAACCCCGTCTGAACCCGTGTCCCGGCATTGGAACCAACAGTATGCCGGGTCATGGTTGAGGATTTGAGGTCCATCGACCGGCTTCCCTGCATCTTTCTATAGTTTTGACTTAATTGATTTCTTTGATTTTGGAATTGTGCATGCCAGCCTGTGAATGTGTGAATGGACGTAGTCAAAGTTGATGTTGGGAATAGCTTCATCTTTTTGAGACAAGCTTAGTCGGTTGTTGCTAGCACGGGCCGATGGTAACCCCGATTCACGTGCGTCATTCCTTAGCTCTTTGACAGCATTGACAGCTCCCAGCTCCAGGGGCGCCCATTACGTAGGGGGAGGTACGTACCCGCCCATCCATGTCAGCAACCCGCCCACCCCCCGGAATGGATGGATGTCATGAAATCGTCCAGGCAAGGCTTCCCTCCTTGTCATATCATCTACCCCGTCCGTCAAGCGTCAATACCTCGTGCACTTGGGCCAATTTTCCCCGACTTTGAAGTGATGACTGCGGAGCGGGTCTCACAAAATGGGCCAGAGTCTTTCGGATGAGCAGCCGCGCCGGCGGTCGCATGAGGAGCTAACCCATGAGCTTGTGAGCTTGCCTGATGCCATTGTTGTTGAGATCCAGATGAATGAAGCTGACAATCCTTGTGTGCAGGCCGACAAGTTCAAGAACAAGTGTTTTACGTCGTTGGAGTATTACTCGCTCAAGGATGTGTTCAAGAGCCTCGCAGATCAGCAGGACTCCATCAGGTACCTAAAAGAGGATACCATCTCCCGCTACCTTGAGATCCCGGACATCCTGGGCGCGTCGCCTGTCGTCTTCCAGATGGTGTCGTATCTCGGCGCTTTTCCGTTCCTCCATGACGCTCCAGTAGTGCTGGAGCTGCCGCGGATGATCATGGTTGTCGTCATCATGACTGAGCGGTACCGAAAGGTCCTGGCCCGGGGTTCATCAGACAGAACCAAGTTGCTGTTCAAGAGCTTGGCTGTCTTTGACCGGAAGCTGTCTGAAGTTGGTGCCGCCCCAGACGTTGCCCAACTCGAGAAGCCGAAGGAGGAGGAAAAGGAGCGGACGAATTCCCACGCTGCCGGCTTTGCTGTGGATGAGGCCGGAGACGACGTTGAGGATGACGATGATGACGATGACGACCTTGTCTTGACGGCATTCGAGCTGCTCGACATCAAAGAGGCCGTGGTTCAAGGCCATGCACCCAAGTTCCAGAGTGCGACAATCCCGACCGACAACTTTCGCAAGCTCCTGATGCTGCTTCTCCTGGCAGCTCCGCTCGATCCCCAGGAAAGCCTGTCGCTTTATTCCACTCGCTTCGTCGGCGATGCGCTGCAAGGCCTTCGCTCGACGGCCGAGTGCATCCTGGCCTCGTTTGTCGACGCCGAGACATCCACCGGCATCAAGTACAACCACTTCAAGACGATCATTCCCGTGATTTGCCCCAACCTCTTCCGTGGATTTAATGGCTTGTTTGAGCATTTTCTCTTTTCCAAAAATCTAGACTTTTCTAAGCACCAAAATGATACCCCAGCAGCAATCGAAGCCCCCAAGGTCGCACAGCCTCTCCTGACCGAGTCCGGCGACATCCTGGACCACAACACTCTCTGCCAGATCTCCCTCTTCCTGCCTGGCTCGGATCTCTTCCGACGGGTGAGGCTCCTGTACTCCGGAAACGATGCGGGCTTCTCGATGGGGAGCTTTCAGACAAAGGTGTTTAACTGGCAGGCGCCGACGTTACTCCTAGTGAGCGGGACGCGACTCAGCGATATCCCGGAGGGCGGTCAGGAGACAGCCTTTGCCGCCTCACTTCCGCCAAAGAGGTTCCCGCACGGGAGCAAGTCCGAGCGACTCACGTTTGGCGTCTACGTTCGGGAGCACTGGAAACACACCCATCGAGAATGCTTTGGAGACTCGGACACGGTGCTCTTCCAGCTGGAGCCAATCCACGACGTCTTCCCGGCATCAACCATCAACAAGGACTACGTTACCTTCACAAAGGCACCGGCGCATCACCCTACTCTGGCATTTGGATGCCCGCACCCGCACCCAACCCAAGCTCACAGGAAAGCCGACATGTTGCACCTGGGGCCCGTCTCCCTATTACTCGACGACTCTTTCGAGTTTGGCGTCTTCAATCACGACTACACGTCACGAGGCGGCGCGTTCCATTCAAGCGTGGTGAGGAAATATGACTTTCAGGATCGGTTCCAGATTGAGAGCCTCGAGGTCTGGGGCTGCGGCGGCGACGCAGAAGCCAGGGCGCAGGCCGAGAGGTGGGCGTGGGAGGAGAGAGAGGCTGAGGCCCGTCGCAAGGTCAACCTGGGGACGGGAGATATCGAGGCGGACCGGGCATTGCTGGAGATGGCGGGACTAATAGGAGCAAACCGGAGTGGAGGGTCCATGTCATAGTTGCATCATGTCAGGTTTGCTCAACGCTCACCGATCATTTGGCTGTATGGTCACGGTTTGTGAGGGAAAAAAATATGTCTGTCATTGAGTTCAGGGACAGGCGCCTTCAATTCATGACGTTATCAATCATTAACACCAGTCTAAAAGAGCAGAGCCATGCTGCGCTCAAAGGCACCGCCCGTTTACTATCGTACACACTATATGTGCTCCAGCTATATATCAGCACACCATAAATGATTGTACACAGCTCCGATCCATCTCGGTCCCTCCTTTTTTGTTGTATATGTGCGGGTGTTTCTCAGGACTCAATCCTTCTTCTTGGAGGAGATGATCTCGCCAATGTCACCAAGAGAGCTCTTTGGATTCTTTTTCTTTTCCGGCTTGTCGCTTGCAGTTTCCTCCGCAGGTGCCTCCGCATCCGCCTTCTTCTCGCCCTGAGGCCACAGTCCCATCCGGCCGAGGATGCCGCCGGTGCCGCCGGACGTCTCCTCGGGCTTCTCTTCCGCCGCAGCCGTGGCCTTCTCCTCCTCGGCCCTCTTCGCCACGACCTGCTGCCTCCTCTCCTCCAGCTTCGCCCTCATGGCCTTCTCCTCGTCGTCGCGGGCCTCGAGCTCCCGGATCCACTTGAGGCGCTTCTCCTCGGCGTCGCGCTGCTCCTGGAGCTGGCGCAGCTCCTTGCTCTTCTCGCGGTCCTTCTGGTAGTACATGCTGCCCGCCACCATTGCGATGATGGTGAACCCCTGTGCCGCCACTCGGGCCCGGAACATACGGTTCGCCTGCTTCGAGTCGCCGCGGCGGAGGGCTCGGTAGGCGTTGACGAAGGCCAGACTGGTCAGGCCGATTCCTGCAGATGGAAATTGTCAGCAGCTGGATCACTGCAAATCTGCGCATTGAGCGTTCAGAGAGAGAGAGGTTTACCGAGCGGAATCAACGGCTCCTCCTTGATCTTGCGAAAGACCTTTTGCAGAGGGCGCTCGTTGTAGAATTCCCTGTCTATCGCGTGAGCGGGGAGCAGACGGCGGTGCGGGCCGGGGCAGATGGAGCATACTGGTTGTCGTCAAAGGACGAGGGCATGGGCCCCGGGAGGGAGGGCGGACCGTCAGCCATTGTGCTGCTGTGAAGAGCAATTGCTGGTGGGAGTCAATTGGCCTCGTTGCGGAGCTTCTGTCTTATAGGAAGGGGGGAGAGTTGTGAAGTGGGCTGAGAGGAAATTCATCAGCGCTCTCGGGGACCCATGATCGGTCCATCCATTACGGTACATACAAGCATCATCACTTTTCGCGGGTACCTTTGTACCTCTACCAACCGTCCTCGCCGACGCCGGGCAAGCTCCACTCAGACTGCCTTCCGCGGTACGTACCGATGGAAACTGCCTCATGGAAAGTCGGATCAGGTACGTACTTGTTCCCGGCGATTCTGGGGACCGCACGGACCGTGTCTCGCTTCAGAAGCTCCAGCTCTCATCTTCAAGCTTTCATGCGATCCAATACAGCTTTGTCATCATCAGCAACGACATCCAAATCTTGTTCCAACCACAGTAATCCAAGATCAACCTTGACAACATCCCACACCCGTCATCATCAACCACAGAACTACGTATCCAGCAACATCTGCTCTCCCGACTCCGACATCCACCGTCGACAGCCACGACGACTCGCCCCTCTCTTGACACCTGCAGCTTCAGCATCATGCTACACACATCATAGTCAAGCATGTGGTTGCCGACGCCTTCGGTCGAGAGCATAACCCGGCCGCGGCTGGCCGTGGCAGTCGTGTCTGCCGTCGCCGCCGTCTCAATCGGATACTACGCATACCAGAGCCGCGCATCGGAAGCTTTTGAGGCTCTCCCCGGCGGCGGTTTGCATAGGAGCAACGCGATACGTCGCCCACGCCGGAACCGTAGGAACGAAGCCAGCTCGACTTCGTCGTCGGAAGCTCCGGGCGACGAGAATGTTGACATCGATACTGTGCGACCCCTGGGCGACGGCGAGACCATAGTCGAAGGTGGGGGAGACGAGTGGTGGAACGAGCCCGGCGGCTTCCCCTCGAACCAGCGAGCTGGCCACAACATCGTCAACCTTCTCTTTCGGGTTTCCGAGGACAACGCGCGTCGAAATGGCTGCGTCCACCGAGGCTGCCAGTGCAATGCCTGCGGCATGGTTCCCATCCGTGGAGTGCGCTACCGATGCGCCAACTGCGCCGACTTTGACCTTTGCGAAACCTGCGAGGCTCAAGGTGTCCACATCAAGACTCACATCTTCTACAAGATCCGCGTCCCAGCACCTCCATTTGGCCCCCGCCAGATGCAGCCGGTCTGGTACACTGGAGACCCTGATACCTGCAGACGAAACTTGCCCCGCGGGCTGATCCCAAAGTTGTCGCGAGACACGGGGTTTGAGCGTCCCGAGCTAGAAGCGTTCTGGGAGCAATGGACTTTCATGGCCAACTCGGAATGGAGGGATGACCCAGATGAGCTCGGTGTGGCCATGGACCGAAAGACGTTTGAGCGTTGTCTGGTCCCGACTGGAGGGTCCCGCCACGCCGCGCCGAATCTGATTCATGACCGAATGTTTTCTTTTTATGATTCCAACAATGACGACTTGATTGGGTTTACGGAGTTTCTACATGGTCTATCATACCGGAAACGAAAAGACAAGCTTCGCAAGATTTTTGCGGGCTATGACCTGGACGCCGATGGGTACGTGGACAGGAAAGACTTCTTGCGCATGTTCCGCGCATACTACGTGCTCTACAAGCAAATGCACAAGGACATCCTCGATGGCCTCGAGGACCAGCTGCTCGCCAGCACCGAGGCTCAGCAGCTCGTAACCAGCCGCCAACCTCTAAGCAGTCTCTTTGGACGCGAAGGCAGAGTTCCTGCAGGGGATGGGGAGTTCCGACACGAGGGCAAGTCTTATCACCCGGACGGAAGCGTGGATATTGCCGATGGGCACGAGGGCGTTGTTGCCCAAGATCGGGGAGACACAGCGACTCGAGGAGATATCTTGACCAACCTATTCGCATGTGAAACCGACCATCGCTCTCGCCCTGGACGACGATTTATCACGCGGGCCGACACCGATACGAACTGGCGGACGATGCGCCGTCTGAGCGGAAGCGAGACTGACCGCACATACTGGGTTACCCTACTCGAGCCGCCTTCGACCCTGGAGGAGTTGCCAGGACTCTTAATGGGGAACCATAACCTCGAGATTGAGGAGCCAACCGACGATGAAGATGAGGACCGGGAAAGACTCGACCACGATCACGAAGGTATCAACGGAATTCGCGATGATGAAGATAATATGGGAGGCCCATCGCGGTTAGAGAGCGAAATGAGAGCTGACATTATTGCGAGCGATCGCACCCGGGCGCCAAAGATGGATAAACGGAAAAGGGATATGGCACGGAAACAGCTGCACGAGAGGTGGAAGAGGCGCCAGTTCTACCTCGACGAGGAAGAGGGCGGCTTCGAGCCAGATGACTGGGAGGCGAACGAGGACATTCTCTTGGACCTTCGCCGGCTAGACGAGGGCTCCAGCCCCGACGGAGAGCCCAGCTCACCTACAACCCCTTCCAGCTCCAAAGTCCGCTTTACCAATGGCAAGGTTCATGAGGAGGAAGGCTCTGGCAAGTCGACATCCCCGAGCAGCGCTCCTGAACGAATCCCACGCTGGCGGATACCCGAGGCAGAGCGCGATGCTGGCAAAGAGATCCTCTACCAAGTCACGCAGCAAGCGTTCAACGAACTATTAGACACCATCTTCAAGCCAGCTGAGGACCTGGCTGCTCAGGCGGCAGAGACCAAGGACCAACGAGAGAAGTACAAGGATGTGCTGGACACCATCGAGCTGGGCGATGACGAAGCAAGCGGGCTGAAGTCGCCGACAGAGGAGGGAGGCGTAGCAAAGGTCAGATCCGCCGGGGATAAGAGCCTCGAAGAGCTGCTGTCCGAAACCGGATACACCATTGCCCTGCCCGAAGGTCGCAACGCCGTGGAAATCGACACCACTATTGAAATCATCCACGAAGACGAGCCCGCAGAGCCACCCAAGCCCGATGTCGAGACGGTCTTTACCTCTCCAGACTACCGAGACCCTACCCTGCCGCAGTTCCGGCCCGACACATCGGAAGAAGCGGTCAATTATTCATCATCGTCATACGTGTGGTATCCCCTCACTCGACCTATCGCCCCCACAGACGCTCCAGACCAGAGCCCCAGCAAAGCAGACGACGAGGCCGACAGCGCGCCCACGTCGGACATGCTCCGGCACTGGAAGCGCCTCAGCCTGGCGGAGGCCCAGGCCATCACGAGGGGAGGCTGGGGCAAGCTGAGCTTTGACGAGTTCGAGGCCATCTACAAGAGCCAAGAGCACCAGGGCAACAGGCTGGACTATCTTGGAAGTTGGATTGACTTTTGCATCCCCTAGTGGATGATGTAACCCGGCTTTGAAGAGCCCCTTTTCGGTGGCAGAGTGGTCTAGTAGAGGAAATGAGGCATGTACTATGAGAGTCAGGCGTATGTAATCGTGGGTATGGAAAAAAGTCAGCGCTACTACAGAGATAGGATAGCGACTAAAGCGTAATGTTTACTTGCAACTTTGCTTGACTGCTGTTGGTCCGTCTCTGTTCTACCATATCCTCTACCTTTATATCTTGCGTCTCCTGCGACAAACACAGAATTCACCATGCCATTCTTCACAACTGGTTCAGAGAGATCAATCAAGTCAAGAATAAGCTCATTATTTAAGTCGGAAGCTATTCACATTTATTTATTTACTCCCTGTTCGAGAAACATACACACGCATTCCTTTTTTTTTTGTTCTCCCTTTCCCCATGCCCAGCATGTCTTGATTACACCACGGACCACACGACATAGCCACCCGCCTTAAACCTGTTGCAGGGTCGAGTCCACGCCGGCAAAGCCGAGCAGGGCATTCCAGGTATCGGCGGTGCTCTGGTCGCGGGTGCCGAGGGCCTCGATCTCGGCCTGGGCGGACTCGCACGCCGCCTTGGCCGCGTCGTTGGCGTCGCAGACGTTGGTGAGCTGGTCGCAGATGCGGTTGGTGATGATGTTGGGGTTGAGGGCCTCCTGCTGGCCTTCGGCGACGAGGGGGTCCTGGGGGATGAAGGTGAACTCGTCGGCTGGGCGGCCGTTGAGTCCGCCGACGCGGGCCATTGTGGGTTGGCAGACACCAAAGTCGAGATCACCGTTCTGGCCGGCAGCGCCATCAGCAGCTCCGTCGTTCGCAGCTCCGTCGCCAGCAGCAGCATCGTCACCGGCATTGCCGCCCTGGTTAGCGCCGTCGTTGGCAGCGTCATC